>CAEGAF010037495.1:0-43113 GCA_903067075.1 Micropoecilia bifurca | reverse complement strand
TCGTTTACATTGATTGTAAAATTGAAAAATAAATAAATTCACTAATGGAAACACAGCGATTTCGAAAATACTCATGCTTTTCACGACAAAGTTTTGGCATAAAGATGAAGTGGCTTTTCGGTTGTATCGAAATATGTATATTGCAAAACATATGTACAACAAATAAACAGGAGGATAATTTATTTATGACTTATCGCAATATAGAAACTTATTCGCATGTGTTTTTAATTGCGTTTCTATTTTAATTGATACACATTGTGCTTTTTCTACTTTAACGGAATATCAGTGATTTTTTTCACACATTTGAAATGGAAACACAACTGCACATGAGATTAAATTACTAACTAGGTGACAAAACAAATGCATACCACAATCATCATATTTCCAGTTTTTACTTCTCTCCACAATTTGTTCCTTATGATGAATTTCCAATAAAAAACCTATGGCTTTAATGTGACAAAATGTGGAAACGTTCAAGGGAAATTAGAAAAGGTGTTTCCAGTTCAGCATGTATGAGTTAGAAAATAAAAAGTGATTTATATGCCAGATGCATACTTAAAGATGTTATACAGAACAAAACTTCCAAACAGGGGCAGAAGAATAAATCCCACCTGTACGTGTGTTGACTCAGCAGGGGTAGAATGCAAAGGAAGCAGCTGATCTGAAGGAAAATAAATATTTGAAAGCAATACAGACTGCCAGGGAGCTCGGCTGCATTATTTTCCATCATATGTTGAAATGTGACTTGGTTCCCGAAATTTTGTTTTCTACCGTACAAATACGCTATTACCACGAAATAAGTCTGAAAAGGGACAAATCAAATGAAGCAGATAAATTCAGAAAAAAAACAAAGTCTTAGGTTCTTGAATTCCAAACAGAGACCCCCACTGTGTCCATCTCTTGCTAAATTGATGTCAGTACCTATTGTCATTGCAAAAATAATCTTACAGTTTGTTTTTTCAGCAATAAACAATATTTTTGTTTAAATTTTTTTTGTGTTAAACAAAAATTTGAATTATTAGTTTATAGATTTAGTTGTTATGTAGGTTTGGGCTCATTTGGTGTATTGGTTTTGGATTTAGGCAATCCAGCATCTTTTCTAACAGGCATTCATGCTCCAGGTTAGCCACAAGTCTCACTTTATTCTATCCATTTTTCTAGGTGATTATGTTACAAACCAATGAAAAATTCAAAGCTTCCTCTTAATATTTCAGGTTCATGGCCAGCATATTCACCGAGCCGGGTTTATGAACACCACCACATGTTGCTCACACAAATCTAGATGTACTGTGTTGGACGCAAGCTACTGATTTTGAATTATTTTTGTGCATCCTCGTTGAAAACTCAAACTGTTTCCACGGTTGGGTTCTACTTCACTCCTTTCCTCAAAGTGTTTTTCTCATTTTTGTCATCCACTCAGACGCTTTAACCTCTCGTTGTCTCACTTTCAATCCCCTCTTTTTCCACTTCTCTTTCACCGTCTTCAAGCTCTAACTGCTAAGGCCTGTGATTGCAGTGTTCGTCCCTTCGGACGAAAGCAGATGCTTCCTTTCCTGAGAGAGGAGAAGCTCATTTAGGCTGTTCAATCATGATGGAAAAGGGATGTTTCCTGTGTGAGTGTGAGTCTATGTATGCGTATTTCTGAACACATGATAGATGGGATGTACAAAAAAGTTAAAGCAACAGAACATTAGTGCAAAACAGATTTAAACACAGGTTGCACAACTGGTAGTTTCATTTGTTCCAACATCCGTGCCAGCTCAAGCACGTGGAAGAGTGATGCACAGAAAAACTAGAAAGATTGAGACTAGAAAGAGAACAGCAGAGGCTAGTAAAGGATTGCACTCCCCAGCGTGTTGACAGTGAGCCTGACAGTTCATTAATCCAACCAAATCCCTCCGAAGTTACTCAAGTGTGGATTCTATTTTCAAATTTCCTATTAGTTCCTCTTTATGGATTAAGCACTGAAGTTCACGAGTGAGTGCCCAGCCCCAGCCCCGGCCCAGCTCATATAATTGGCTTGTAATGGATTTGGGGTCGTCTTTGCATCACTGATAGGGATAGATCCAAGGCGAAAACGTCTGCTGCTTCCCCATTTCTCCTTCCGAGCAGTCCAGGCTTCCAAGCCTCTGGTTTTTGTATTATTCCTTTTCTTCGTTCCACATTGTCATTTCTGTTTCCGTGTGCGCCTGCATCCTTAGCTGGAGGACTGTGGCGGGGGAACGTGACATGGCTGGAGATGAAACATGTCAGGTGTCATGCAGCCTTAGGGCCCCTGTCACAGGCAAGACCCCTGATTCATAATCTCCCACCCCCACTTCTGCAACCTCTTTGTTTTCTCCAGCCTGTTTCTCGCTTTCTGCTTCTTTGGGGATTGCTACATTACAAGCAGATTGACTTGTTTCACCTAGAAGTCATATTTTAAGGCCCAGGTAGACTCTTCTTGCATTACAACGATGGAAATATATGGTGGATTAGTGGACCACAACAACTTCTTGCTGTGTGGAAATTGTTTTGTGGAAAAGCAGACATAAAACGTATATTTATTAATTGTACTCTGCAGCAGTTTATTTCTCAGCTAACAATGTGGCTAGGCCTGTAACAATAATCAATAAATCAATTAATTGCATGGTAAATTAAAACAAACTCAATAATTTCCATCGGTATTATTTATTATTCATCTCTTTTTTTCCTTTTTCTACCAAAAACTGGATGATAAAAGTCTTCAGTTTGGTGGTTTTTTGAAGGACAATTTTGTTTACAAAAACTTCAAAATTAATTTTATTTGTTGTTTTGCTTATTTATTTTTTATATTTAAAATGTCCCAGTTCCAGTGTTAAATGTTTATTGGAATGACCTATTAGAATGACTATTGTAATTATGCCATTACCATCATATTCCTTAAAAATGGTCTAAATGATTGTTTATCGCAGCAACTTCTAGAACAATTTATCGTTCTGCAAAATGTTTTATTGTGATAGGCCGAGATGTGGCGCAAAAATTTGCTTAAGCTTGAAGACATTGCGTAAGCGTATTGGAGGATTTTGGGATGATAAAGAACAAATGTCTGATGCATAAAATTTCTGTAAATAAAGTACAAAAATGTTTTCTTTGCTCTATTCAGCACCTGATTAAATTAAACAAAGAAGTCACAGCAATAAAGCCCTTATTGTTTTCTCCTTTAGAAGAAAATTAGCCAGTTTATACATTTTTCTGGATGTGGGGGAAAAAAACGGTCACAGGAACTAAAGTCATCGCTCTCATCTGACCTGTTTTAAGACTTTAGTAGATGTTTATTTCTATATTTTTCTCTAAAATCTAATATAAATAGTAGAGATGAAATGTATTACACAAATTTTAATAATTACTGTGGTATTTTATTTCAGGTATGCTTACATGTTTTTTATGCACAAGTAATTACGCCATCTTAGATTTTTAGCTTTAGATTTTTTGCTAAGCAAACAATGAGTCCAAATTGTGTTTGCATTACCATAATATCTAAAGTCAAGGTGAGAGTCAAGTTTCACCTGTTGTCTAGACCTGTCAGGTTATGTCAAGTCAAGATAAACTAATAAGGCTTTTCTCAGTAATTGCTTGGCATCCAAACTTTTGCAGACAGGTCATCATGCAGACACATGGTGTGAAATCTTTCAGAAACCTATATTGCATAATTGAATACATTACTACAATCATTTCCATTGAGGAAATGATCTAGATCATTATTGTAATGTTCTATGGGGATAGTTAGTTTATTCACCGGAACAGATATGGAAATTGCTAACAAGAACACACGATAAAGCTCTCTCCGTTTCCCACTAACAAACACAACGGTGCGGCAGACGAGAAATTTGAATTAACAAGGTTGGAGTCTGCCATCTCACAGTCTGATGGTCCCTAGCCAATTACCACATCATAATGAGCTGGTCAAATACAGATGCTTGCTTACATTCATTTAGGATGCAGAGCCAAATTGGGTATGCACCTTTTTATGCACTGTGTGTGTGTGTGTGTGTGTGTGTGTGTGTGTGTGTGTGTGTGTGTGTGTGTGTGTGTGTGTGTGCGTGCGTGCGTGCGTGCGTGTGTGTGTGTGTGTGGTCCACACACTTACATTGGTGCTTCTAAATGCAGCAACAGGGATGCAGAAATAAAGTGATACTGCTGCAGTAGAAAAATGTGTTTATCTCCAAGTTTGCTGAAATAGCAGCAATTTCTTTATAAAGACAGTTTCTTCAAAAACAAATACTAGTGATAACAGCGTGTCACATTGTCAGGCTTAAAAACAAAAGTATTGTTGCTTAAAGTGTCTTCCACAATTATTCCAACAATGTGTTTTATTTTTTTGCATTTTACAAGTTTATTTGAATAAGATATACTATAAGATAAGCCTCTGCTTCTGACTCAAGTCTTCAGCAAACTTCAACATGTTCACTTCCACGACTTTCCTGTATTTGGTCACATCAGTGTGTCCATGAACTCTAACCAGCTTCTCTTTTTGCCACCCACAGTGTTTTACATGTAGGTCAAAAGTCAAATCTGGTTCTTCTGACCAGACCATTTTCTTCCATGTGTCCCAAAGATTTTTTATGGAAAACTGTAAAGGATTTCGTCTGAGTTTCTGAACTTTCTTCTTATTAGCCATATAAAGATTAAATTTGTGGAGAGAATATTTAATGGTTGCATGAAAGCCTGCTGACAGGGCGGGACCTTTTTTACTGCATAACGGCATATCAACTGAACAACTATGCAGACACTAACAATCTAGTTAATTTTAGCTTATAATATGTCAACAAAAGAAAAAAACAACCTCTAATCTTGATTGTGAGTCATCTGAATGGTCTGTGGATACAAAAAAGCACCAGTTATTGTTTAAATTTGTATTGGTGTGCTATATTAATCCATTGTAACTCAGTAAATGTCAGCCAATTAAAAAATTAAATAATCATTAAAGCGGCATGAAGGAATTCCCATCTTTCAGAGTTCCTCCAGTTATTCTGTAATTTTCGCAAGTTTCTGAGTCCCTGTGAGTAATTTAAAAGGCACCTAGTACACCATGTCTTTAATATGGAAATGATTTACTGGCCTTCAAAAGGGGCACAGAATGCTTTAAGATATGCAAGGGACAAAATAAACACCCCCAATGAGATGCGCACTCATGATACGGATCTATGCAAATTAGGGCATGTCTAACAAAATACAGATAAGGAAATTCTGACCTTCAAAGTCATGGAAGTCAATGAACCAGCTGTTAGCAAACCCTTCAAAGTCAAATATGGACGATCCAAGAAAAGGGGACTTCTGCAATGGATTCATGGATTTTCAAATCCAGGCCTCGAGGTCTGCTGTCCTGCAACTTTTGGATATGCCTCTACTTTAACACACCTTAGTCAAATAATGAGGCAATTAGCAGGACTCTGGGGAATTTGACTAATTTATCCATTACATTCAGATGAGTTGGACAAGAGAGATCTATAGGTTGGAGGACACCGGTCCTTCATGTCTGGATTTGAAGATCCTTGTATTAAATGTTTTGCTTTTTGTTAAAGAACTGCCCTGTGTTTGGGAGGGTTGACTGAGTTTGAAATGACAAACACATGTAATTAGGTGATATGCTATTGCTGTTTGCTAGTTGTTATTATTCTTGTGTACATAACATATCCACACCTTGAAATGTTAAAATTAGATTTGAATACTATATTCTATTCGGCCTGACTCTGTATTTAAGGCTAAACATTCATTTTGAAAATTTGAAATTCTCCTAACTTGATCATGAGGTTGTTAAAACCTTTGGTTTATCCACAGCAGTGTGTTCTGGGAAAGCCATGATAGATCATTCTTTAGAGAACAGGCATCTTTGGACAGTTTCTGTCACTTAACAAGAATGAATTCAATTCTGCATGAAAAAGGTTCTACTGCAGTTTCCCCAAAAAACGTTTTTCAGTAAAACTCATTTCATATATGACAACAAGATATCTAAGATAAACAGCAGTATTTTATGGGATAAGATGTGAGGTTAGGGTTAGTTGGCTGCGGGGCTATTTAAGATGTAGCATGGATGTAGGAAGTAAGACAAGACGAGTCCTTCTTGACCCAAGCTTATTCAAAAACAGCCAATCAGAGCCAGGTGGCGTGTCTTAGCGCTGTCAATCAACCTCCTGTACGCTGCACAACTTGGTAGTTGTGGAAAAACAACTTAGCGTAACAGGAAAACCATTTATCTGCTGTCATAATTAGCTGATAATTAGCTTTAGCCTGGCTTACCACCACCTGCTCTGATGGGTTGTTTTTGACTTCCTGGTGTCCCAGTGCTACCAGTTAGCATTGGGAGCACTAGGAGAATGCAGAGGAGCTAGATGTTTTCACAGATTTTTTGTCTTATGTCATACTGTCCCAACATAATGATAATTTTAACAAATATGTAAAATCATTGTTTTGTTTTTTTAATAAAAGTTACACTGGAGCTTTAAACTGAGAGCTGATGGACTACCTTGTGGAGTAGAGAGGTAAGCTTTTTTATTTATTTATTTAATGTTCATGTTACAAATACCAATTCAAAATCTTTTGACCCCAAATATTAGGGACAAACTGAAACAGCAGAGTTCTCTCTAGTGGACATAAAGAATCAACAAAGAAGTAAATGAGGCGAAAAAGCTCTCAGCTCCTGGCAACTGCTTCGGGTTTTAATGACTGCCTTTGCTCAGAGACAATGAGGTAAAAAACACACACTCTTCAAGGTTATGGCACTATGTTAACAGGTGCTAGATTACTGTTTATTGCTTCATTAATAACTGGTGGAAAAGTGTGACTGCTTCAGTGATCAGTAGTCGGGTGATTAAGATGCAGAATGGCTGCTTTTTAGAGAAATGTGCAAATGTCTTCAGGTTTAAAAATAAAAATAAAAAATCTGTAGCCAAGATTAAGTTCTTTGAATTGAAAATATGAGTGAATGCCTCAGATTAATCCCCAAAACATGTTTTAATCCCCTCAAACACATGCTTAACTTTCAAAACTGAAATCAACATCACTAGGACAATATTGTAAGTTTGTCATAATAAACAAACAAAAAAGGACATTTAATCTATTCCTTGCATAAATTATGTCCACTTCAATGATGCTGCCTGACAAAGACAGTTTAGTTTCTCTTCCTGGCTACGGGATAAGATGATTACACTTTGGACAAAAATTGGAACGCTTTCTTTTTAAATCCAAGGGAAAAGTATATTTTAGCAACATGGCTGTTCTGTCCTTATAAAGTGAAGTTATGCAGTTTCTTATCAGATATGTTGAGGTGTAGAAGAAATCCATATACCTTGACTTATGAGTCGTGCTACACAGATATAATCCCTCAAAAAGTGAACTTCCATATTCCGATACGCTTCCAGTGTTATAGATGTTTGATCTGTGAAGAGCATATGGTTTAATAAAATATTCTCACGCAGCTATTTTTGATTTCAGATCTCGGTTTTCAGCATGTCTCAGCAGACCCAGTTTAGCATTGGAGTTATTTTTAATAAAAGCAAGAAACCGGTTTCCCAGAAAGCACAGAAATGAACGTCTTTGTTGCTATTTTCTTGTGCCTGGTTTCCACAGCTTTTTCCAGACATTGTGTAATTTATTAATCCACTAGATAAAACAATCTTCTGATTGACCTTTATGGTATTAAAAAAAAGGCAAGCCTTGTAGGAAACAATATGATTTAACAAAGTCCTGAAATTAACCCCTGGGCAGACAGAACTGATTAATTAACTGATTAATGTTGCTGTTTTAGAAGGCAATTACAAAATGAGTTCATCAATACTAACCTAAGGACCTAAGTTAATACCGCTCTTGTCTTCTTTGTAATTTAATTTAGGCTGGTTAGTTCCTAATTGATGACTGGCCTGTGGAAGAATTACATTTTGATGCGATACATACTTGCAACTAGTCGCACGTTACAAAATCGTTTCATATTTGAAAGGAGACAACTTTGTTGTTTTTCCTCCACTCAATGGCTGTGTTTTATTGTAATGCATGTGTTTACCGGGCATAGAGCCACCTCTATTTGCTGTGTTTAGCCTCGGGTCGGCAGACCAGCATTCTGTCATGGTCCAGCACTCCGGTGTCTGTATGTTTATTTCCCCCTAAGTATTGGTGTATGTTTGCGTGACCAGAGGCGGGCCAAGCAGAATTGTGTGCTTTATTTATTTATTTATTTATTCTTTTATTCCTCCGCTCTCCTTCTCTATTTATTCTGCAGACCTATAACCAAATCCAAGTGATCCTTCTTAAACTGTGCGACAAAGCATTGACACTTGAAACACACTAAGCTTTTTCCAAATACTAAAGCTGGAATTTTGACTTAAAAATCAAACATTTCCATTACAATCATCTAAAATATTCTGTTGCTCTGTGAGACGCCCACTGTTTCAAAAAGAGGGAGAAAAAAACTGATCGGTTGTAAATAGGAAAAGATAGCTTTAAGTAGTTTTTCATTTGTTCTGTGTAATTTTAACCTTGCTGAAAGAGAAATTGGAAAATAAAGTGTTACACGGATGACAGCAGAGTGATGTGCTTTCAGTACAAAACCATTCATAAGGCTTGTCCTTGTAACCATGGAGATGGAACAAAAAACGCCACAGAGGTCCTTGTACTTGATGTTTCTACTTTTTTTTAAAAAAAAATTAGAGATATTCCTTTCATGGCCACATTATTGCAATTCTTTTAAAGTGGCTGAAGTGGTGCAATGATTTTCCATCTCTGATTAGCCTTTGAGGACAAAAATTTTTCCCGCAGATAAAAACCGCAACACGCCCAGCCGGCTTCTTTGCCATTTTTCTTTAAGTACTTGGTCACTTCAGCAGAACGAGCCTCCATGACGGGCCGCAGAAGCAGCTCCGCGTCTCTCTTTGATTCCCTGATCACTGTCTGCTCACCGCCTTGTTTTTGATGCCATCAATTTAGATTCTATTACAGTCCCAGCTTCCAAGTACTTGTTGTGGCACTAATGCAGTCCTTCTAAGCCGAGCTTCTAGTAAATAATAGAAGCTCGTCATGATGGATTGTTAGCACTTGTGTTGCAGTGATATTAGCAGACACTCTTCATGACCTCATGCGCCAACTGATTTGACTGGTAACTTATGCAATAATTCCTTCAGGGCTCTGTAAATACACCATAAATATAGTCTCTTAGATTGGTCATTACCTTCCTGAGCCTCCACTAGATTTTCTACCAGGCCAATCAGTAAACAGAAGGAGAAATTGCGAACAATGACGTTTGATTTTCTGTAAGCTTCATAGCATCAAACGGGCATATTACATGCGTCACAGGTAAACATTAGCAATCGGGTAAATCTGAAAACTTCTACAGAGTCCATGCCTGCAGGAAGCAATTGTTAAACAAGAGCTGAGAGTAACGAACCAAAGCAAAGAACAAGGGGTTAGTTTTTACCAGGATAGCGCTCTCTCTGAGTTTATGACAGATATCTCCTTCCAGTGGAGCTCTGAAAACCAAACCCGGAAAATACCAATTAAATTTCACACTTTTCAAGAATCCAGAGGAATCCTGTTCTCTGCTTCTGATCGTTTTTCTTTGAGCGTCTTTACCTTCAACGACATGTCCTCTAAGTTTTTTTGCCTTTCGAAATTCCACCTACACATTTTTCCTTCCTTGTAAAGCTCCTCCCTTCCTCATTGCTGTCATCTTCTTCCATTTCAACTTTTATATCACTGTCCTTTTCTCTTCCTTTGTCCTCACCACAGACAAGAGAACACTTAAAGGAGTAAACGATTGTAACTCTGCTCCTCAGTGAAGGCTTTAGCAGCGGTTATTACCATATGATTATTAGTGATGGACAATTGGCCTCAAAGTTGTTTCATTATGAAAGAGCTCGCTGGGATCTCATTAGCGCTCTCAGTCGAAGGGCTGCTGCTCAAGCCTGCTCTGCTCTGGGGAATTGCATTTCGATCACCAAGTCTGGAGTTAACAAGGCAACATTAAAGTAATGTGAAAGGTGCAACAGCCAAAAAGAGACAAATTAGTAACCTCCAAGAGTGTCAGAGGTGCTCTAGTCATATAAATAAATTATAAGAGCCTTGCTGGATCAGAGGGCTCCCATGTTATCTTACAGCATGGCCTGGCGCACCTGCACAGTCCTTGTTTGGCGTGCAGTGCAACCCCTGATGCTGTAGGCATTTGCTTTTCTTTTAGCCTGACAGGAGCATCCATCAAAAAAATGTAATTTCATTTCTTTTCAGCTGTTGATAAAGTTGCTGACTAGTGCCAGTCCTCCCCAAAGGATCAATAGCTGTTTATACAAATAATGTAGGAAAGCACAATACACCAGTCGCATAGCTGGAGGTGACTCTTTCCAAGGGCAGCTGTAGTGCTACAGAGCCCGCACTGTGGATCCACTCTAAATTAACCTCGTAAACCTAAAAGAGCAACGAGAGCGTGGTCTGACATTTGAGGTTATCACAAACTGATTCTGTAATTGAACACAGTAATTGTTTATGCATACACCTCATAAATTTACAGAACTCTTTGTTAGCAGGTCAAGCTATATTTTGAGTAGAGTTTAACACAATGCTAAGCACAGGAGACCTAACAGAATTAGGGTGAATTCACACCATCCATGTTTAATCTGTTTTAATTGAACTCCAGTTTGTTCATTTAGGAGTCCGGTTCATTTCAGATAGTGTTATTACGCAATTGAACTCTGATGAAGAAAAAAGTGAGCTTTGGTCCGTATAAAGACCAAGATCTCGGTTCGGCTGAAGTGAACTACAGTGCGATTCGAATGGTTATGTAGATGCAAGCAAATGAGAGACCAAATAATTTGGTTTGCTTGACACAGTGCAGTGTGAAAGCAGATGAATATGTAACAACTGCTGCAATTTTGGTGCCAAATCAAACCAAGTATACCAGACTATCAGGAGTGAAAACACTCTTGGAACAAGCAATTCCTGAATGTTTGTTGTTTATTAAACTTTATTTGTTCACTGTACAAACATGTAAAAGGCACAACTACCAAAGACTAAGCTCTACTTGAATGTGAACAGTTTCAGTAGCAACAGGAGTCAAATATATTGAAGTTCACCTGCTATTGTCTTCCAGGGACCAATCCAACTTCCTTATCTGATTCTTTGTCAGAATATTGCTCTATTTCCTCATTTGCAAAGTGCCCTGATCACGATTCATATTGCTGAACCTTTTATCTTAAAGCAATTTGACAAAATAAGAACGTTAAAGAAACATTGATTCTAACGTACAGAAGCAAAACCAAAGACAACAAACATGAACGAGAAATTCGGCAAATATTAAGCACAAGAGCTTTGAGTTAAAGTAAATGTTAATTTTTTTTAAAGTCGTGGGAGGCTTTGGCTTTATAAAACATACACACAGAAGTCTAATTGCAAATGCATTTAACTAGTAGTATGAACAACAGCACAAAAAAGTCATTAGATTTTAATAAAAACATGGAACTGGGCATAAAGACCTACGGTGTGAGCATAGCCTTAGCTGTTCACAAAGTACAAAAGTACAGACATGTAAGAAGCTATTCAAAAGAAAATCAATTTTCTATGTCAGGACATTATTGTGGTTTATCTTATGATTATTTTTTGGTTGTCTTTCATATTTACCACGTCGTACATGCTTGCTTAAAGTGCTTTACAGATAAAGTTGAAGTGGAATTAAGGCTGCAGGAGAATCGGAGAGAACAAGACCTTCAGCAGACGATATACTTTTAATGCCGTTTCTTTATCTTCTTGTACTATTCCTATGCAAATATTTAGCTGTTTATTTTTCACAATTAGACATGAACATTTAAGAGTTATTATTTTGTTGTTGTTCAATCTTCAAAACGAGCTCATTCTGCTACTAAGAAAAATATTGTAGGCATAAAGTTATCCTGGTGTTTTTTCTTTAGTCTGTTAAGTCCAACTTTCTCACAGTGTGATCACCCTACAAGTAAATCTGTTAAAATTATAGAACAATCGGTGTCTTTATGTATGATTTTGAGAAATAGCACTGTGGTTATAAAATCAGCATTTTATCTGAAATGCCTCAGGGGTGTCCGCTGGCTGACATGCAGTCCTTTCGTTGCACTTTTTACTTGACAAGTACAGGAAACTGATTTTCCTGCCTGAATTAAGTAACAAAAAAAATATGTGAAAGGAAGACAGAGATACAGTCAGGGCAACTTTACCTTTAACAAGGACTAGCTGTATATTAGTAACGATTGAAGCAGAAATATTTCATGTTTACCACCTAAACAATTTGAATTAAAACTGCTGTCCTAGAATACACAACTCAACAACGTTTTTCTTAAGCTCGCATATAATTATGTCGAAGTCAATTTTTCATATCCTGCCTTTGATAACTTTCTAGATCTGTTTAATTCTCTGCTGTTTTCTGCTTCCAAATTTTTAGACTACATTTGTAGATGGTGCAATTTTTATACCACCTGGACACCATCTACGGTAACAAAACCAGAGTAAAAAAAAGCCAACAAAACAACACAAAACAAAAGAAACATTGAATGCATCAGTTTGGCTGTGTTATACGGAGCCCCTGAAGGGACTTTGAAGGGAAAAATAAAAATCTTGTGCGCACCAGATAGCATCTTGTGTACACAATATCTGCTGCGCATGAGATGGTTTATTTTTTTTATTTTCTCCTTCAGTGTCCCTTCAGGGGCTCCGTAAAAAACATTTGATGCATTCTATGTTTAGTTTTGTTGAGATTTTGTAGTGTAGTTTAGTAGACATGGATTTTCATTAAGTTTAAAGCAAGATATTTTTAAAAAAATATATAAGGTCAGGAGAGGAACAAATAATTATCAGTTTCCTGTCTTGCTGCGCTACCGTTTCTCCCCCACAGTGTATTTTTACCCATCAGCCATCACCATGCTGGATGTGGCTAAGTGGTCAATTTGACCTTGTCTATTTTAATTTAAAGATAACCTTTAATCAAGATTTACATCAAGTGCAACATACATAATTATTTATAGTCTTTTTTTAAGTAAGATATTGTTATTATCTGGAGAATTACACCCACATTTTGTTGTAGACTTTCTCCTGTTATGAATCTTTTTTTATCAGTTTATAACATCATCCAATAAGTTTTATTATTATGTATTATATTATATTATATTATATTATATTATATTATATTATATTATATTATATACCTTAGGTATATATTATATACCTAAGGTTTTTCTCAGCTGCATGTTGAAGCTTTGCTATTCAGCACAGAGGTTTGGCATTTCACTATAAAACCTCCCACACATTTTCTCTAAAATGTTTTCCAGTTCAGTGGTTAGAAAACAATTCCACCTGCATGAGAACTTTCTGCCCCGTCTCCCACCTTTACCACAACACCATCGCCTCCTCATCGTCCTCCTTCCCTCTCTCTCTCTTTCTCTCTCATTCAAGGCTTGGGCACATGAGCAGGCTTAGGAGACACAACCCCGAGGTTTGTGGTTCTTCACTCAATATTTCCTCATCAGAGGAAAGTGGCAGACCGACAGCAGAGAGGGGAAGAGTGCAGAGACTGGCTCTGGGACAGTAATGAGTGGCTTGGTTGATGTGCTATAGGCTAAACCTCCAACTTTGAACCTGACATCTCAGACACACAGCAGTCCAGCAAGCACTTCCACTGTATGTGTTTTTAACACACTACCCGCCTACAGAGCGTGGTGTGCAGGAGGGAATGTGATTAATTAATAGCATTGATTGAGTTCTGATTCTTTGCACTACCCTAAGGTTATAATACACAGGATCTCAGCTAACTCCACATGCTGTATGAGTGTAGCAGTGTGGGGGAAAAAAAAGACGGCTAAGAAAATACAGTGGAAGTAATATACCAAGTCAGATAATGCTGTCAGGATGGAGAAAAACCTGTAAACACACAGCGATGCGAATACGAAGACACCGGATACAACGGGGCAGGGAAAAAAGTACCAAAGAAATAAAAACAAGCGTAAACTGAATAATAAAGCGCAATATCATCAACTCACCTGATGGAGTAACCAAACTCAACAACCTCACATTTTAATGTCAGCAAGAACTCAAGCGCAGTTCTTCTAAGCGGGCAGGGCATTTATAAAACATGAACTCAGCTTTTTTTATTCAATTATTGAACAAGTTCCCTTTCACAAGGAAGGGCCAGTTGTGAAGCAGCAGAGGAGTTTTAAGCTTTGCTGGGGACAATAAATGAAAGAGCAGAAGTGACGATAAAGAGAATAGAGCTAAACTTTAAATGACATTTTTATTTAAATTCACAGCTCTCCCCTCTGCTACCGTCGGGGGAAAAAAAAGAGAGAAGATTCTCTGGCTCTTTTGAGACTTTTTATTCTTCTTCTTCAAAACGACATCGCTAATCTGAAGGGTATTAAATATGCAGCATAAAGTTGCATGTATTATTGACCCCGATTTGTCATTCAAAGCTTATCACAGTGGGTAAATCCACAGAACAGTTTTTAGTGTGTTGTGGTGAAATTAACACAGATATATTCGTTTGTAATGTTTGTAGAAAATTAACAAGCAGTCTGCAAACCAGGTGGCAATAAAACAGGAAACCAGAGCGCTTTCCTTACAATTACGGTGCTTTGAAAAAGTATTCACCCCCCCTGAAATTCTGAAAAATGTGGTGTGAACTTGTATTCTTGCCCCAAATTAAAATCTACATTTACAGTTTGCCACAAACCTTGGTAAGAGGAGACCAAATCTTAACGTTTTGGCCTTTATGTAAAATGTGAGATAGAAAACTAATATTGCACATCACAATGAAACTTCAGTATAATATCGAAAAGAAAAAAATACATGGTGGTGACAGTTTCCTGCTCTGATCAGTTGAGACTAATTTGAACTACATGCAGAAGTATGTGCAACCAAAACTATTACTGCACATTCTGAACACACCTCACTGTGACACACATCCGGTGGGGATACATCAGTGTTGGCCAGAGTTAGAGGGAACATGGATGGACCCAACTACTGGGCCAGTGAGGACAGAAACCGGCTAACAGCTGCAAAAGATTTCAAACTACGGCTTTAGATCACAGCATTCTCAGTTTATCATTCATCGGTTTTACAAAAGAATGATGAGCAGAAACAAGTAGGGACTCAGAGGGGGATGAAAACAAAATGTTATATTTCCATGGCAGATTTTTTAGAAAAATTGGTTTGCCTCTTCATAATTACGTACTACTTAGTTTTAGTCTATCGAATAAAATCCCTTATTTCTTACACTGAAGTGTGTAGCTGCAGCGTGACAAAATTGTGAAGCAGCACAAGGCATATGAATATTCCTGCAAGGCACTGTAATGTGCAACTTATTTTTGCTCTGATTATTCGGTTCAACAGAAAGATCTTTGTTATAATTAAATTAAAATATAAAAACTAAAAGAGTTTTTCCATAAATTCCTATTGTTTTAACTCACAGACAGGTGGGTAAGCCATGTATAGCACAGGGAATACAACATTAAATTTGCTTCCACAAAATGTGTTGCACACTGACTGACAATTTGCAAATGTTCAGTTTAACCTGTTGCCGGTGTCTGAACTCTGCCCAATGAGTCTTTCACAAGGATTATCATTAACTTCACATTTTATCTCAACTCCTGCTGATGGCATGAGCGACCCAACGTAATTCCTCAGTAATTGTTTGGGCTGTAAAGTGTCTGCGCGTCTGATGGGTCCAGTAAGGGACACGACGGCCCAGTTTCCGTAAATGATGAGAACGCGGGGAAAAATAGACCGCTTGATTACCCCTGACACCGCTCAATCTGCGCTCCTGCCATTGAAGGTTACTGGGCCTCTTTACATGGCTGGTCAAATATAGAAGGACACAATTATGATCTAGTTTTCCCTGTCTTAGTTTTTAGCGCTGAAGTATGAAGAGTTTTTGATTAACCACGCGTAAGGTCAGGTTGGAATTGCGTCGGAACGAACACCTGTGACCTCGACAACCGGGCCCATCAGCCTCATTAATACCGACATCATCATTAGTATCAGGGTCATCAACACCCTCAATTACTTCCGCCACTGCCAGTCATCAGTAATGTCACTGTCAATGCTGTCACCATCAGTGTCATTATCCCGAGCCCCGAATGCTAATTTCTATTTGATATTCATCACTCCACATCTGTGAATCCGAGATGAGCCATTCCTTCAGTAACAATTATTTACTCTCAGCGTTTTAACCATTCAAGCAGGAGTGCCAGATGAACAGTGAAGGCCACAGCAGCCCTGAACAAAACACTCCCAGGAGGAGAGGGTACTGATGGTTTTTCTAATGCGTAATGAATAAAATACGCAGAGCAGTGGAGCTGTCCCTCAGGCCAGGGAAACAAGAAGCCCTGCTTCCCCCCGCCCTGCCGCCCCAACCGCCAGCGATCCCAGACTGGGAAAAAGAAGAAAAAAAGTGGAAGTTAATGCATATATTTTATAACTAACAACAACTGTCTAGGTCTGCAGCCATGACAATGCATCAACCAAATGAAATCAAATATAATTGGATACATTGCCTTTGTTCTCTGAAGCGTAAGGGCTCCTGTCGAAGACGTGTCGACGAACAAAATGCAAACTATTCAAACACGCAGCCTCCTGACCCGCTGTAAACATATGAGAGCACACACAAATGTAGAAAAACTGTTTTTTTTTTGGATTGTGTTTATTGGGGATGGGGGGCTTTAAGCTCAAAAAGCTTCCTGCTATTTGAAGTAATTGTAATTACCTTTTGAAGCGCTCCCTTCCACTTTTACGGCGGGATGAGAGCGAAGCAGACTCAATGTGTGTTTCATCTGTTTTCTTTATGTACTGACACTCCAATTACCAAGAAACTTTGTATGAAGCCTAAAAAAGCTGAGCACTTTCTCCTTTAAAACAGGACTGGCTCCCCCCCCCCCCCCTTTTTTTTCTTTTACATCCCCTGCACACTTTCATATCTATCAGCGCTCTTAAACTCAGACTGAGACTCAAACCCCATTACTGTGTTAGCACTCCATTCCACTTTAAAAATCAAAACCTCCCTTATTCTTCCTTTACCAAAGTGCTGTACTAAAGACACAATCTTCAAATTCCCCCGAAAAATACTTCAACTTGTTAAAGTTAGGGAAGTTTAAGAGATGTATGTTTTAAGATGTTTTACTTTTTGATAGCTGAAAAAAAAGTCACATTTTCTCCACAGTTACCCACTGGTGTTTCTCTTGTTTCTCCATTTGTCAAGCTGCAGCACTTTAAACACTGCACTTCAAGACCCCGAGGCTCACAGGAGCATAAACCAGAGTTAAACAGGATGCTGCGGATTCATTCTGTCTGCTTACATTTTACGTTCTACTTTACGGAACAGTGCAGCCAAAAAAATAAAAAATAATATATATATTCTTTGGCTGCACTGTATACAGTATATATATATACTTTTGTGTGTTTCTACAGCTTAATCTCCAAATAGTTTGCATTTTGTTAATTTGAGGAGAAATATTTTTGAATGATATCCGTCTAATTGATTTACAGTAATGGATGTGAACATCAGAAGTAAAAATGTCAAACAGTGGCAAGTTCTTGTTTTCTAAAGCTATCTTATTTGAAATATTAATTATAAATCTTTACAATTTATTTTTAATAGCAAGGTTGTGAGAAAAATATTTTAGCTGTCTTATAGTCATTAATTAATAATCTTCCTGACAGTTGAAATCAACCTCCTCCCAGCTTAACAAGCTCCACAATACAGTTCTTTTAATTACGGATGCCCTTATTAGGATTTGTGTCCCTGATGCCAATCTTAATTATTTATGGTTAGACATATGCTGATACAGTGTTCCAGTTCAATACTTTATTAAAGTCAACGTCATGTAGACTATATGCTAACCTTCGATCAATGACATTGTGATAAATACCGCAGTGATCATTCTTATGAAAGGAGGCTGATATTTACACAGACAGCTGTGTTCTTCAATAAATGCGTCTCTTGCCTGTGCTGAGTGTGTTTTCAAATTGAGGTGTTTGCTGTAATGTCACGCTATTTGATATGTTAATGTCAGGCTATTTGATATGTTTACTCAGTTTTTATATGCTGATAACATTTAGATTTAGCTTTATAAACTTTGTTTTGAGTGTCAAACAACATAATGACTAGGGGTGCACCGATGTATCGGCCAGATGTTATCCACCGATGTTATCAGCCTTAGCAAAGGTCTAAAAATCAACCACTGTGCTTTTCTTTTCTCTAGTGAGGACGTTTAACTGACAAACCGGCCGACCAGGACATTTACAGATAATAGCCACACTATTGTTACCAATTGAGCAACTTTCTTGATATATTAAGTAACATTTCAGACAAAAAAGTTTACAAAAAAAATCAGAATTGGTAAATTAGGCTTTGAAAAAGATTGGTCATCGGCAATCAACCAGAAAACTGCAATTGGTGCAGCCCTTTAATGACTAAAGTTTCAGCTGTACTGCAACAAAAACATTACACATCTTACAACAGCATCTATTCACAACAACGGTTACAAATACCTAGATTTGAAAATGCTTTGATCAAAACATTGACCTAGTTTTAAGTTGCAATCAAATCAAGACATTGACTCGAGAAAATTAAGTGCAATTGAATTATTATTATTTTCAAAAATGACAGGTAGAAAATCATGATGGAATATTTGTCCCCATCAGTCAAACATAGCGCAATAGGCTAGACGGGTTAAAAAGTTTTTCTTTCTACTTTCCAACTCTTGCAGAATTGTGACAAATGGTTTCAATTGTCTTTTTTCTCTTCTTGGTATCAAATGTTTTGGATGGAATGTTTTAGTATGCTGAATTGGTGACACACCCAGAGTGTACCCTGCTTTTCTTGCCCAATGATCAACATCAGACCCCATTACAAAGATAATCAGGTTTAGATAATGGATGGTTTTAGTATCCATAGTGACAAAACGGATGAAACAGAGAATGACAAAAGAAACTGAAATGGTTATTCAGATCGTTCTGGAAAAACAACTGGTAAAAGGTGCAGAAAGAAACTACAAGCAAAAAATAAAAAAATAAATAAATAAATACTTGGTAGTGTTCTGTTGTTCTTTAAAGTGTGGTCTATATGGTTTGTATTCAACAAAGACAGGAATGAAGAACAATAAATAAGAAAGGAGTATGTAATATGTACAATCCTTTTCCACAGGCAAGCTAAGATGATGTTTAGAAAAAAAACAATCTTACTCCATCAGATGTGGAGGTGGTGAAAATCAGTGCATTTTACCAAATTAGTTTTTGACTGACTGAGTCTTTTCTGAATCAGTGTAAAATAATTACCATGAGCAAGTATTTCCCAGGGCTGAACACTTTGTTGTCGCAATTAATCACTTAAATTAGCTCTTGAAGATTTTCTGGAGCAGAACAAATGGAGAAAAACAATGCCCTTATTGAATTTTCATTCTATTTTAAGACTTTGTGTTTCCTCTGCTATTATATGCTGTCATTACAGTGCATTAAAATTCATCTCTGAAAAAAGAGTCGAAACATATTTCAGTCTGCAGAGCTACTACGTGAAAATAGCTTTCCATTTAACATCCTAACTGTTTCACAGTTTAAGAATTTATAACCTATTGTTCTCTAGAAAATATTAGCAAAGTTATAAAGTCAATGATGTGCTTAAAACATTGACACCTGTGCAACAAAAACAGCAACTAAGGATACACTGAAGAAAAAGTGTAAATTTCTATTTTTTTTTAAAGAAATGTATACGACATGTATGTCTTTTCTGTCCCCTCAAGGTTAAACACAATCTTCAGAATTGACAAACATGGATAATTGGATGACTTAACACAGTGAGCTCCAAATAAATCAAATAAATGTCAGTGCTTCGGGAAGTTTCAAAAATTTTAATCAAGAGTTTTAAACCTTCAGCATAAAGAAAGATGTACATATTATTTTCTACAATTAGCAGGCAGCTGAGTTTAACAATGCCATTAAAAGTTTTGGTTTCTCAATCTGTTCAATAACTCGGCTGCTCAATGTGTGCCACAGTAAAAAGCAGTCAGACTGCTTAACTTATACAGATAATGGTATCCCGGCAAAAGCCATCATCAGTCTGTCTCGAGTCACACCTGCCCTAGGAGCGAGAACGATACGACTGCACCAGAAAAACGGCAGGTTTGACGGAGCCTAATTGCTGAATGCAAACATATCTCCTTTTAAAAAGGTCAATTTTGCACCCTGTTGCCAAGCACAAAATTTCTGCAACCCGAAAAGCAAAGAATAAATAAAATAGCTCATCGTAGCTACCCAGGTAATCTAACTGCTGTTCAATATGGTCATCTTTCATCATTCTTTAATGTTTTATTAATGGACGTAAAAATAACGGCAGAAGCCTTTGTGTAAGACTATTGTCTGAAGACTTTGGTTTGCCAATGTTGAAAAAAATTAGGACCAAATATATTAAAATACAAGTCTTGTTGAAGTTAAATGTAAAACAATTGTCTACAAAAAAGAAAATTCTGAGCAGCAAACAAAATTAAATGAAGAATCTGAGAGTATAAAGATGAAAATTTGTGGAAAAAGTGGCAGAATATGTATTCAACCCTGAGTTATTTAAATAAGCCACTCCATTTAAATCAGAAATAGTAGCTTTAATAGTTAATCAGTCTAAAACCTTAACCAAAAGATGATATTTTAATTACCCTGAGATAATATTTTAAGAATTTTTTTCTCATAGCGAGGTAATGTTGGAACACCACATAGATTCTGTTACGTAGATTCTTAGAAACCATCTGGTTCTTCATGTCTTAGCAAGAGTTTTCAGTGACCACCCTCTTTTCACAGAGTGCAGATCATGAATACACTGACATGCAGCCTGTAATAGGAAATAAAAGACTTCAAACAACAAGAATTAGTTGGACTGTGGCGTGGGTGTAGAGCACGCTGCTGTTTTTGAAATGGTGGGATGAAAACAGAACTGTTCAAATTACGACAAAGTGCAAACCTACCTAGAGAGGCAAGACAGGAACTTTGCCCATTGAATATTTAAAAAAAGAACAACTGCAGGGAAGCAGGAGGCGAGAGGAAGCAGAGGAACGCAAAGGCCACGGAGTGAAATGCCTCCAGGACAAAGCCCCCCCACTCCTCATCGTTGAAACAGTAAAACAAAAAAGTACAAGACTTGGAAAGCCCGATAAAGGAGAAATGAGCTGAAGAGGGCACCTCGCGGTCTCCCACACCCATCAGCTAGCAGTGGGAAGCAGGCCTGTATGTGGTTATTCCGCCGGGACTATCAAGCACGGGTCAGATCGATGTATGCCCTTAACGCAGATCAGAGCTTGACAACTCCCCTCGGTGTTGGCATTTCTGAGTGAACAGCAATTGCCCACCTCCACAAGAGTGAATAACATCAAAAGTGATGGATTTCAAAAAGCTTTGTTGTAAATGAGAATCTGGAGGCGATGATTAAACCGAGTAATACACAGCCATCCGGTGTTTGGGAATTAAGCTTGTAATACACATGGATTCCAAATCTACAAAAAAAAAACTCAACCCATGACACTTTGCTGTAATCGGATACAATTTGTTTGCTTATGTTTATTGGATATATTTTCATCTAATTGTGTGTTTTTAGCTACAGATTTCATCAGCAGAAATGTTTGTTCTTTAACTTATTTTCTTTTGAGAAAAGCACTAAACAGATTCATTTAATCCTATGAAATTAAATATTAAATATGGTTAAACTTGAACCATTATGGGATACATTTTAGGCAAAATAAAGTAAAACATGTAATTCTGAAAGCTAAAGATAAAACATTTTGAAAAAAAAACATATTTCAAAGGGTCCAACTTATGGTCTGTCACAATTATTTATTTATTGTCTAACTGAAATTATCTGAGCTGGTCATAAACATTTTTTTATATTTGCACCCAACATTAAATCTCCAATTAAGAATAACTTTGCTCTATTATATCAGACAAGTTGGCTTCTCCACATCATGAACCCTGCATCTTTACATGGCAAACTCTGTGATTATGGAATCAAAAGGGTGTGGTTTACAACCTGCAGGATCCACCCGGGGAATGAATAAGATGTGTGGTGGATTCCCACAGAGGAATTCCCCAAAGAGCTTTTCAAATCCTTTCAGTGCTTCAAACACAAGAAACCTTGTTGTTATCTGTATCAGACTCTGCCGGGCAGCATATTCCTCAGATCAGAGGTACTTCAAAAAAATGATGCGATGCATCTGCTCCCGCTACAAACCAGGGGCTCCTGCTGCTTTGGCAGCTGTCTTTACTTTGTATCACATTACTACCTCGCATTTGTATCAAAATCCCATATTGTCTCTTACACTTTATAGTTGTTTGGATCATATTACGGGGTGTAGGGACTTTAGCTACCCGTCCCATACCGGGTCTTTACAGCTGATTACAAGGCGTAAAGACGATGTGTAGATCACAAAGTAAAAGGATCATTTGAAAGAAGCTACTTTGGCTTGACTGTATGGAGAAAAGTAAAACTTCACTGTTTTGTATCTAAGCTGGCAAAGGAGGAAAACACACAGCCAGGTTGAGGAGTAGGTGTGAAGTGGGTGTTGGGGGTGTTCTCGTTATATTCCATAGCAATAATAAATTAATTCAACAAACGGAAATAGAATATAACAGAATAAGTGCTCAATCTGCAGAATTTCATGCTCTTTGATTGTAATATTGATGTCATTTTCCTGCAACAAAATCAACTAGTTATAGAAAAACAAGAGCCATCTATTTACATTGAGACAAAACTAGCTCCTAAGGCTTTGTAGCAACTTTGTAGATTTCATAATAAAAAAGTTTTTAATAAGAAATGCAAACTTCACATGATTTACATTTCATTTTCATATCATGGATTTATTTCATGCAAAATGTAAAAGGTGAGCTCCTTAAATCTAATAAATATTGTCTGGTTTAAATTAAAGTTTCAAACATTATACCCTGAAAACTGCTATAGTTTCAGACTGAAACTGGTTAATAAAGAAAATATCTTCCAAACTTTAAAAATAATGCACAAATTAAGTTAGTGCTCCTGCATCTGGATTTGACACAACATAATTTCCTTCCTATAAGGTACAAGTCATAAACGCTCATCTGGAAAGGTTGACAGAGTCTAGAACACCTCATGGGGAAAAGAAAAATCATGCAAGGTGGTATTTTAGGCCCAATTACCCATATGTTTGTGACAACTGACCTTTTCACACTGGTGCACTGCCTGAATGTCCAAGCAGCAACAGTTACCGGCTATCAAAAATGGTTTATTGAAGTGTTTATTCTTAGCCTTTCCCCCAAAGGTTAGATTAAGCTTTCACACTCACTGCCCATCACCTTTCTAAATGCATGTTCACAAATAGGGCGACATTAAAGTGGAGGAATCTGAACACGTCTGGCGAGTTGAAATCCTAATTTCCTAGGTCTCTTTTTCTCCCATCAAATACTAGTTGTCATTCAACCGTGACATAGTTATGATCCTGCTTTCTTCCAGTTCTCTTAGAAATGAGATTTTACAGCAGCTTTTAATTCTTTTGTGGTGCATTAGGGTTTCAGAGGCAATTACCCAACAATGGGACATTCATCCTAAATTTGAACCATGCAACTTTTGACTAAATTGCTTATGGCCTCCTGTGACCGCTAAGATACTGATAATATAAAACCACTGAGAACAGTGAATTGCATCACTTTCTGGCCTTGCTAAAGGCTAAACATTTGGTAAGGTAGAAAGGCAGTTGCAGTTCTTATCTTTTATGCATCTTTTATGTTATTGCATTCAACATTTCCAAAGTTGTACTGCAGGGAAAAAAGAAGTTTTTTTTTAAGGAAAAAGATTCAATCCCTTGTCTGTGCCTGTTTATCTATAAAAACAATCATGCATACACACATTCATATTTAAGGACAATTTAGAAAAAACAAACAGCCTAACAGTCATGCTTTTTAGACTGCAAGAGGAAGGTGAAGTTCCCAGAGAGAACCTCCACATGCACACGGAGAACATACAAACTCCATGTAGAAAGACCTCAGACTGGGATTCGAACCCTGAACCTTCTTTGGTCTCGTTCAACCCAAGAAATGACCATTTTAGATTAATTAATTTAGAATTTAGTCAGTTAATTAAACAACAAAAATACCAATTACATGCAGCAATACTCTTAAAAGACTCGCCACAAAGCAATAAAAGATACGTAGATGGCTCAGACCCAGTAGAAAACAAAACAAAACAAAATTTAAACACTACTTTAAATTCAACTATCCTGTGAATTTCCAATCTTGCTCCCACCTGCATACATAAGTAATGGGGTTCATGAAAGATGTCTTTGCACATTTTTCTGTAGTTGTTAAAAAATAACCTGACGTTAAGAGCAAAGTAAACAAATGCAAGTCTGTGAGAGAAAACCCCTACAGGTCTTGACATGTAAAACCTTTAATTTTTGATCCACTAAAATGTAAGATTTGTGAAATACGCAAAGCAATGTAAGACAGCATCAAAGAACGGCGAGTCTTTTCCTCCTTGGATTTGTTTATCAAAAATAAACTTAGAAGATTCACATACAAAGCACGTTTACAGCCTGGAACATAAATGAAAGAATGAGGTTCTTCAAGTTTATAATGAAACAGTTTCAACAGTAAACTATCATATTTTGCATCATTTCTATATGTGAACTAATCATGCTATGAATATTTATATAAGCTGTAAGCTTGCATCCAGATGACCTCCGTTATTTGTTTGAGTTTGGATGTGTGTATGTTCACAGCGACCTGTCCTGGTCAAGAAATTTGTTTGGCTTCTTTTGCTAAGGTGATTTAGTTTTAGTTTTGTAGAATGGACTTTAGATAAATTGTAACAATGATGGATGGATTTTTTTTTTACGGTGGAGGACGACCGACTGCAGACGAGGTCACCACTATTGACTGAATTAGGATGCAAGGAATGCAGTGTGTTAGTACATGGAAGGCAAATGTAAAAGTCGGTATTGTTTGTGATTTTGGGACTGTATTCACTGTTATTTGACTAAAGTTGTTATGAGCCAGCAGAGTGGTTGGTTGGAGGGAAGTCTGACCAGAGCAGCAGTCAATATTCCTCGCTTCACCTTTAAGCCTATCGGCCACAATCTGGCTGCTGATTGTCACTTAGCAACCATGACTTCAATCTGAATCCATGTTTTTAAATTAGATAAACTGATGTTTAATTCAACCCTGTGGATGACACGGATCCCAGTTGGCCGGGTGGTGAGCCAGAACCTACAGATCTGTGTGGAGAAACTGCTTGAACAGATAGACCAGTTTTTCAAGTCAAAGGGTGATCGGACAAACAACCACAAACACAGACCACTGGACACAATCGGTCGACCAGTATGACTATTAAGACTCATTTGAAGAGAGTAGTTTCCTTATTTCAAGTGCATTTTTTTAATTTTAGTTTCACATTTGGTGGTAAATGTATCTAATTTTGTAAATGTTCTGTAAAAAAAAATCTGAAAAATCAGATCGTGCTGCTCTAACTAATCATAGTCAAAGGTTATATTGACTTTGAGCTGACCTGCAGGAACTACAGCATTATTTTCTTCCAGTAATGTTGTTAGACATGGATTTATTTTTTATAAATCTATGTCCACACCAAAAACACAACATGCCTGTTGTGTTTTTGGTGTTTTGTTTCATTGACAGATCTCCCAGATTTGAAAGGAAATTCTACTTAACTGGTGTCATCAGGACAAGATGAAAACAATTTAATTTAAAATTGTTAACACATAAAACATAACTGTATGCCATGCCATAACACAATAATATTCTATTAATATTCTATGAATCAAGCTTGCATTATTGCAACAGCTAGAGTGTTGTGAGTCATTTGACGAAAGACTTCAAGTGCATGTAGCGTATCTCGCGTATTTAAAATTTATTGAGAGATTGCAAGGTATGAAAGACGTATATTTTCAAAGCTTAGGTCAAAACAGGATATTTTTATCTGAAGACTTGACAACACTTAAAAAAAATTCACAATTGCGGTTTTGCACTTGTCTAGCCATGAAGGGTTACACTGAAAGGAGCCCATTTGATTAAAGTCAGGCACCTTTTTAGAGCTTTTTTCTGATCCATTGGTTCTGCCTGCATGAGGAAGGCCCATGAGAGTAGAAAGCGGAGATTTTTGAAATTGGGGATGTACTGTAAGGGTACCTGACTCCCTCCGCCCCAGCCCTTATTTTAGAAGCACCGTCTAAAGGTTAATGCTCTGCTGCTTGAGGGGGTTAGGGAGAAAAAAGAAAATCAAGCACGGAGACCTAAGTTCTCAGGTTGTACCTTTTGGTGGCTCCACAGTTTAATTTATACTTAGAAGATGGGATTTACTGGAACTCTTTTAAAACAAGTCAAAAACACAGATTGTTCCACTCTTGTATTTTTGTTTTTTCCAGTTTTTCATCAATTTTTCTTTGTGTGTTTTCTTTGGGGGGAGCTAAAATAAATGCCTTAGTGAAAGAACAACTCAATTAAAGGGAGAAGTAAAACATTTTATTAAAAAATATGTATTAAGTTTGCAGCTGTGGGGATAAAGGTATACTCAGGGAGCAGCAGAACAAAATTGGTTTCTGTTTATAATTTAAAAAATGGCTTAAGGTCATTAATACTCTTGCGTGCTTCTTAATCAGTGAAGGTGATGCATAATTAAGTAAACGTTTGAAACAATGCGAATGAGGCTGTGTGTAAGTAGTTTAAATATGTTCATAACAAAGTCCATAAATAGACTAAATCGGGTTAGGTAAATTAACTAAATTAATTTACTCAGTCCTTCAAATAAATCATAATTCACTTAATAATATTGCTACACATGTCTGAGGTGTAATTTGTAACCACTCCCTGTTACTCTTCTTTCAACATACCTCTCATTTTAAGAACACAGACTAAGTGTAAAAGTGTTTCTATTTTTTTATTTATCTTTTTGCTGCTTGTCCAGCTTAAATCCAGCTATGGTTCAAATATGATTTTTTTTAAAAGCTTTATCTGACAGCGTTTTAAGACAGAATAACAATAAACATATATTTCATCTGGTCCCATATAACACATTTTTTATGAACACAAGCCACAACAGACAGCAAAATGAGCTGCATCTGTAACTGTATATGTTGCATTAGTTTCCATTTTGGAAATTTGGACCACACAACAGGGGGGAAAAAAGCTGAATAGACAGTATTTTATTTCTCTAAAAGACAAATTAGAGCATGTAGAAATTCTAGACATTTTCCTAAAATGACTTTAGGGGTAAGGAATATTAAAATAAACCTTGTGTTTGTCAGTATATATTGGAATAGATCCTAAGTGCAACAGCAAAAGTTGCTGAGTTTCAGAAATGTTCAAGGTACATGATCCACAAACTCATTATTATAACTATAAATGGCACAAGAAGTATTGCATTGCAAAGCAAAATACTAGAAAATAGGCTCTTTAGGTGAAAAATAATGGGTAGTTAGTGAGGGATTTCAAGCTAATGCCTGCACAATGATGGGGAAAAAATTCAGTGGTGGACATTTCAATAGTAAAATTATTTTAGTAAGAAAAAAAAACAATGTCTGTGTGAGGTCTAGAGGCTACTGAGTCAAAGTGCCTTTGTTCTTGTTGCCGGGGGCAGCTTGATCGGTGTCATATGACTCACCCTAGTGCTGCGGCTGCTATGCGTTTTCAGTATTTAGCTGTCAACCTGCACCCAACAACCAGACCACTACAAACGTGCACACCGCAGGGTCGAGCATCATACTCTTTTGTAGACCTGACAACTGTTCTTTTCTGAATCAGTTGCAACTACAAATACGCGGCGATATCAGCTGTGACCGAATTCAGACAGTTTCCAGCTTTATCGTGCCTGGTGATCAAAAAGTAGAAATCCAGACACATCATGCCCAAACGTCTCCAGCTTGTACTGACAGCATTCTGCAGTGTGGATGTTGTTACTGAGTAAAGAGCCTTTACAGGTATGAGGAGGTGTTTGAAAATGAGGTCAAAGAAAGCATAGAGCAAGAAGTTAGTATTTTAGTATTTTAGTTAGTATATTATTACAGTATTTTCTTTGACATGAGATATAAATAATTAATAACCTCTTGGTCCAGGAAAACCAAAACATAGGTGGAATGTTTATAGTATATTACATTATATTAGGTTGTGTTGTATTGTGTATTATAATTCTCAAAGAGAAAATACTGAAATCTTACTACTTAGTATAAAATTTTACAACAAATGGAAATCAGAATCTGATTATTTCACCAAGTTAGTGATCACAAAAAGAATTTGAGTTCAATTCCACTTTTCTCTCAATTTACATTATAAATAAAATTTTGCTGGTGAGCAGAAGGCCTGAAGCACAGTAGCCTCCTACAAAAAATATAAAAAGGGAAATAAAAATAAAAGCACATTTTGTACACATACACAATGTTTTAACAAACCACAAAAACATGACAAGTGTAGGAAAGAAGAAATTCCTGTTCTGACAATGAACACATTACTTTAATCTAGTTCAGCCTGTTAAAAACTCAGCAAACATTGGTATGTGCAACCAATAGCAAAAAAGGGCAAATTTCTATCTGATCTACATCACCTGTTCAGCTATAAAACCTGCCCTATGATAAATGATGAAATGAGGAAACATCTAGGTTGGTTGGACTTAATGTTTTTAGAGTCAATGCCATCTCACAAATTATCAGACTTTCTTACTCATTATACCTATACTGCCACATATGATACGCAAGCAAGCTACCCAAATTTGTTTTGTCATAATTCTGGGTGGAAAAATAGTTAATGCCAATAATCTGCCAGGTTTTCTATTCTCAGTAAAAGTTGTTCACCAACAACTGTTCACCAACAGTGGCCTGAATGCCTGTGTTGAATCGCTTTAGCTCAGGTTTTCCACCCAAAAAAAAAATCCTGCCCCGACTACAATGACATATAAATATTATATAACATCAGAGCAATTTTCTCAACATTTTGTACTTCGCTAGCTTAATACCACTCATAGCTGATTCATTGTCAAACACTTTAGGTTCACTAAGACTTATCCAGTTTGATTTCCAGGAGTTTTATAGTTTGTCAGGGATTTTAATGTTTCTAAGCCATTCATATTTGACTACTTCAATATTTTACCTCACAAATCTGCTTTACTGTTGATTAAATGACACCAAAGCCTCTTTGGAGAACCACTAAATATCACCAGTGGTAACACACAATGCAGTTTGAGAAGCAACAATCTAGGTGGTTTAATTAGACATTGATTGACCGTCTCTGCTGATTATCACTAGCAATGCTGCAGGTCAAATCTGATAGGTTGCTAAGAAATGAGGAAGCCAATTTTATTTGTCTGGGGTCCTCACTTAGAAAAGACTGATGTCTTTTCTAAAGAGGTCTTTACGTCTCCTGTTCATTGACTTGTTTTTACCAACATGCAAATAAATTATAAAAAGGAGGCAGAAAGTTTGCTTTGGGAAAAAAAACTTGTCTTTTCTCTCATATGTAACTGAGTTTACAACAATTAAATAAGAAATTAAATAACCTTGTTTTCAGACATTTCCAATAAATTGGAATATGCATTTTGATGTGGCTTGTTTGTCAGCTTAAAAGTACCTTTTGAAAATAACATTTATTCATTTATGTATTTCAGTAATCACATATTTTAGTATTAAGAGATTTATTTAACCCTATAGGATCTAATTAATATTATTACTTCCAATATTGATTTGAGCTTCTAAAATAATTAGAAATACTTTATTGTATGTATTGTATTGGGCACATGCTGTGAAAGCTCAGTTTATGTCAGTGTATTAAACATAAATAAAGCATTACAACACTTTTACATGCAGATCCTTATAGAACAATATCTGAATTTTACATTAGAAAATAGTCAAAACAAGCATGTACTATGAAAGATACCAAGTAATTTGCCAAATTTTCTAATTCAGCTACAGGAAAATTGAGGCAAAATGTTTTCAAGTGGGAGCAAAAAAGTTAACTGCAATATGTGACAGCTTAAGTGCACCCATGCAATCAGAGTTTACCAGTCATCAAGGAAAAAAGGCTATTTTTAAAGCGTCTCTTGCAACACATTTCCATTAAAATATCTTAAGACTAGTTCAAATATTTGGATGCAAATATGTTCCAAAAGTAGCTTCAAAAATAGTTCTCTCATTTGAACATCTGTTTATTATTCTATAAAGAACAAACAAACCCTACAATGAACAGGCATCTAATATGCTTCAAACTGATCTCAGGAATAGAGAAACAAGACTTACATAAAGAATAAATATAATTATAGGAAGAGGGTTAGCTTGTGTCATGTTAGCTTAACCTTGAAAAACGGCTTTGAAAATTGATTGTGTTCTTTTCTCTTTACGTTGGAGAAATAATATATTTGGTGTCAAAAAAGATATCAGTAGCTGAGCTTCTTTGTATCTGACTTTTAAAGGTGGAGGTAAAAAAAAAGCTTCTCCTGAATACCTGTCACTGATCTCAATTGAAATACAAGAAGTCTGAAGGACTTGAAAATGAGAAGAAAGAAAGCACTTACACAGGGCATCAGTATGGGTTAGATGTGGTGCAAGTATAACTTTTACAAAGATGGAATACAAGACACTTCAGCTGCATCGCCCTGTGGGTTCTCATGCCGTTCTTTCATGCGGGCTGCTGAAATAGGCAACCAACTCTGTGAAAATATTACTTCATCCTGAAGGTTGTAATTTGCATCAATAGAAGAAGGGAAGAATAAGCCATGAAAAGTTAAATATAATGTTGTCACATTAATAATAGTCGTAGATGGACTCGCTCTGGAGTTTTCATATTTTTCTACATGAATCCCAAAAAGAAAGACTGTATAAAGTATGACTGACCATGGCTTTTAACGAGGTGGAGGCTAGATATGGTATTAATACAGCATAGTTGAATTTGTCATATTTTGAGGAATGCAATAAAGGATGCCCCACTGTCCCTTTTCTACACTGTAGAAAGTATCACAGGCTCATATCAGCTCTCAGCTGTAGGAAAGGGTAATTTTACTTAATTTAACATCTTAAGGGAGAATGGTAGCTGGAGCAGAGTATTTTTGTCACACCACTCCCCTTCATGTTCCACCTCCTCTGTACAACCCTTCACAAAAATTGCTTCAGGGTCTGCCTTTCCAGTTCTGCCTTCCTGACACAAACCTCGCTTTTAAGTTAAATAGTTAAATAGTGTTTAACTTGGGGCCATTCCAAAAGTTTTTTGAAAAAAGAAATTATGCTAAGAAGGTGGACAGTGAGGCTTTCACTCAAACAGTATACGCACTGCCAAGCATGTTGGTGAGAGCGTCAATCTAAGACTTATCAACGGTACGTGTGCACTGCTCACAATGGGTGGAATAATGAAGGAAGGCTGCCTCCAAATTATTCAAGCTCAGTGCTCGAAAATAAAAATTATCACCACACATCAAAATTGAGTTGGTGATGAAAAAAGAGTGGTAAGATTAGGATTGTAGAAAGGCCTTTACCTCAACCCTATTGAAAACCATTGGATTATTTATCTATCATTAAATCAGTTGGTCCAGTTCTCATTAGAAAAGAGTTTAGATGTCGAGCCAGAATTATATCAGAAGATTATATTTATTATATATTACATATATGAGTTATATTGATATATTTAAGGGTGAAGGTTTTATAATAAAACATTTAATATAAGTATAAGTATACAATATAAGTATACAGTATAAAGGAAGTGAATTATATGTCATTTGTATGAAACAGGTGATTGATTTTAAAAACAATGGCTGTCAACACTCTGCATCAGTTCTCTGTTTGCATTAAGACATGTCATATAGATTTAAATGCAACTGTAAATATCATTATCATAGTTAACTGATGCAATATATTATGCGGTTTCCTGTTTTTAAATACAAGAGTTGTTTGGTGAGTGTTCATCTTTACCTCAAGGCCGTAGACCTAAAGAAAACGGTGCTGCCATTACATCTTGTATTTCTATAAGATATAAATTACTGCTTCCAGATTTTTTGAAATGGTCTTCACAAATCACAAAGTTGGTCACCGTTAGTTCATTTCAAACTTATTTCTTCATCCATATGTGTGTGTATGCAAAAAAAAAAGCTGTTTTATTTTTACTTTGGCTTGGAAAAAATGCTTGGTTTGTGATATTTTTATCATTTGCCAGTTCCCCTTGAGAGGTGAGTCAACTATTTAATTCTGGACACCGGACAAAACCCAAGGCTTTGCTGTAGGTCAAATCTGTGTCTGTGTGCGAGTGGCTGAATGACTAATTTAGTGACTTAACAAGATGGTACAAAATCTGTAGCCTCCGTTATAAACCTGTTCTTTAAGTAGACGCTACATATGGAAAGCAGGTAAAGTGATATACAGAACTCTCAGCAGCGTGCAAGTAAAAGATCAAAAGTTTCAGTAAGGAAAATATATTTTTAAAACTGATGAGTCAGATGAGTTAGCAATCAAGGTGAAGTAAATATTCTGATATGTATTCTTCACAACTGCACTTTCCCTCACATACGCTGATAAAGCTTGATGGCTTGGAAAATTAACATTGCACAGGTGCATGCATTTTCATTTACGTAATGCTGCAACATTCCCTCATTACAGATATAAAACGTGCAATGTGTAAGGACCAAAAAAACCTTTTGTGCACACAAAAAAACATCTTGAACAGATGAGAAAGAGCAAGAGATATAAATGAGTACGACTGCACACTGTGTGGTTGGGGATGCATACAAAGACAAATCAATGACACTAAAAACCACAATTAGACCACAAAGGATCTTTTTGCCATCACTTCACTCCCAGGATTACCCTTCTGGGAACAAATCACATTAATATTTATATGCACATACAGAAACAGAAATACTCAGGAAAAAATGTCACTACAAAAATAACGGGAGCATAACATTTGTTTAAATAGGTTTTTCTTCCCTTAAATAATTAAACTTAAAACAAAACTTAGCAACAAGGATTTCACTAGCGTGCCAAGGTGCCGCTAACTAAACAGCCTTGGTAGAGGCGTGCTGATGTCATGTCTGCTTTATGACATTCATTGCTTCATTATTATCAGTCAGTGAGGAAAAAAAAGTACAAAAATGCAACAAATGTTGCCGTTTTGGTCCCAAATTGAACAGAGTCTACCACACTATTGTGTTAAAACACCCCAAATGCTTCCTTATTTGCAAAAGGGCATTGCAGGATGTATTGACAGCTGGGATAGCAGTGATTGTGCCACTGAACGAATATACTCAAATTTAAAGTTGGCTTTATGTCTCTGCAATAAAAGAGGATATTATTCAAAAGGCTTTTTATCCATCCTCACCTGGGTGCCAATAAAAAATTTCAGGCCTGTAATTCATATCTGCCATTTTCTTTGATTAAACAAAGCTCTTTATTATCTACCTTCCACTGTATTGTAGAGATGTAAAAGCAAATAGAAAGGACTCTACTAAATCTCTATCAATACAACGGATCAGCCCTTCTTATGAGTCATGGAGAGGAAAATTGGGCCTCATGAATAGGTGGGTTAAAATGCTGCCACAGAGAGGCTGAAATTGGAAAGAAGGTGGAACAGCAAATATTCCTCAGCAGCCACTTATTAAAACAAGGCATCATATCCAAAGTTTGCACTTCTCATCGAGTTGAGTTCGTTCATTAATTTTAAGACCGGAAATCCAAAGTCTAGATTTGTTTGAGGAGTTGGGCGACTTATAGCTGTAATCCCAATTAGCCTGGTTGTTTTAAATGCAAAGAAGGTATTTGATAAGGAAAACAGAACACCTACATGAGACAACTAAATATAAAGTAAAACAGAAAAACCCCTACAAGGGATTTAGATTTTATGTTCACAAGTCATTTTGTTTAAAGTCCAAGTCAAGTGTCAAGTCTCTAATGACTGAAATAAACATTCTTCTCTTATCAGATGGATGTCATTCCATCTGATAAGTTTTTCCTGACAGTTACAACACATGTAACTGTAGGTTATGAAACCAAATCAAATCTGTTTGGTTAAAACAAACAGTAAGCTGTTAAAAATAGCGCTGCTTTGACCAGCGTTAATGATTGTTTTTGTGAGTTATCATCAACGAGTCCTTAAGTACACACTGGATGTCAACTTTAATGTTTTTAGCAAGCAAATATTTGCTACTTCCTGTGTTTGCACAACTTTCTCACCTTGCCTGTCAATGTTATAAACAATCTGAGAGTGGTGGGGAATTAAACGCTAAGGACTACTTCATATCCCCAAGTCCCAGCTCCGCTGTCCGTTCCCACCTTCGTGGCAAATTCTGTCATGTCTGTCTGCACAATGTGGCACACTAGGGCTATCCATGAATGTCTATGTGTCGCCCAGATCTTTGTGACATTTCTGACAGTGACAGCAATACACCAGTTCTAAGGGAACCATAAACACATGGTGGAGGAAAAAAAACAACTACTATTTTCCCCCAGTTGGAGTATCTCTCTCAGAGAAACTAAAGTAACAAATCACACAAAATTACATTGGTTTCCTGATAAGAAAAATCACTTCATTCTATCTTTTTTATTTATACTGCATTATCAACCCTTGTTAGGGTTAAAAAGAAAACTGTATTCCTGAATGAAATTCTGTGACTGAAAATAGCTCCGTTAGGCGCGTTGCTGTCGGAGCAGTCCAACCACCTCGCAATCACAGACATGGACAGGTACATTAGTTAACTGGTGAAAGTTATGCTAACTGCAGCTGAAAAGTTCTTCAAGAAACATACTTCCTGTTGAGGTGAGAAAAAAAGTGACCTTTAAATTGTGCAACGTTGCCATGAGATCTTGTTTGATCTCTAATGAAGAGCTTCCTGTGTTGGTGATGCCAGAAAACAGAAATTATTTTCTAATCTACTACAAATTAGACAGTTTAGAGACCAGACAGCAGGATTTGAGTCGTACTTCTTGGCAACAGCAGTAGGAAAACAACTTAGAGAAAGTATCAAAAGCAACAGAAAAAAATCTATCTTTAGAGAAAAAAGGAAGAACTGTTTACAGCATAAATATAGCGCTATATGTTTTAGTAATCAGATTACTTACTGCGTAATCTGCTGCATAAGGGATCCGTTAGTGAAGATGCCTTTTTTTAATAAAAAATTAAAAGTTTGACGTCAGTCATCAATCCATCATATGTCAAATATACATGTATATAGCTTTGCTAGTGAGATGACAAAGAACAGCATGACTATATCTTTTCAACACTAAAGTTGTTGATACCCATGGTTGAGATTTTGGCTTTAGTGTGACACCATAAAAAGTTCTCTACAACCTTAAAATACTTCAGCTCACTTAAAAGGAACAAACATATTTTTCCACTTGTTAAGCATTCATTGTGATCCTACAACAACTAATAGTATAATATTTTCATAAGGCAAGTTATATAACCCATACAACTTAGAGCTTCACCAAACTACAACCTTCTAATTGAAATATTAAATGTTTAATATCCTGTTTAACATGCATTATTAGCTTGACGATCATATTTGAAGTGCTGTGCGTTGACTTTGTTGCAGTTTGACTTGATGTACACTGTATATATTTTTTGTGGCTGAGATGGTAAAGTTAATTTTAAAAATTGATATGGAAAATATAATGACAGAAATCAGAGTTAGCAGCAATGAAAATATTGGTTAACTACAATAGTCAAAACAATATTCAGCAGCAGTAGTATCACAATTACACATGTTTCTAATATAGTGCAACTTGTTAGTAAAACTATGAATTCCAAACAAGCTCAATTTTAAGTTTAAATTATAGACCATCAACTATCCTGTGGAGTAGGTGTGTACTGGGACCTGTAATTAAACTGAAAGAAGTAATGATCCAATTATGTGTACTTAGTACAATTATTCTCATTTTTATATGCAACAGTGATAAATACATTAAAACAAACCATGACAGTAATTTTGTAAACTTAAAAAGGTTGAATTCACAACAATGATAGTAAGAAATAACAAGCAGGTTCAAGAAGCTTCATCACGGCTAGAGAAAAAAAATCTCAATGAATTCTAATAAATGTGTCAAGTATGCATACAAGTTTACCTTGTGGGGGGAAAAAAAGACCTTGTCATTTCAGATTTTTATGGATTTTATAAAACATTAATATAGAAAACAAGGTGTAAAATATGGAATATTGTATATAGGATAACAATTAGCTATGGTGTCTAGTTATTTAATGAAAAAGGCCAAATAGACTCCACACCAGTGGGGGAATCCCTGTGGGATGGGTAATAGCATCACCAGTTCTGTTGTGCCTTTGGGAGTGTTCTCTATTAGCCTTGAAAACAAACTAAGTAGTTCTGTAGGTTATCATACACCTTGTAGGTCAGGAGAGAGAGCTGAGTGTCAGGGGTGCATTACTCCATTATCTGGTAGCTACACTGTAAAAAGCCTGCAGCAAGGACATTAAATGCAAACTTATATACTTGTACTGATATTGTATTCTTAGTGCTCAGAATAATGGGGATTCTAACATTTTTGTTTTTTTTTAACCAAAGGTCAAAATCAGGGTCCAGGTTGTCTCAGGCTCTATATGCAAAGTCCCCATTTGGACATATAGACATTAGGAGAATTTATGGATATTTGTCTATGTTGTCCAGATTGTCCAAATGACCCAATCAGTTCTATTTCCACAAATTTAGTTATGACATTTTTTTTTCTTGTGATATAAGAGCTGATTGCGTTTTCTGGTTTGTCAAAACCAGAAAATGATCCACTGAATCAGGACCAGTCCAGGTCGGAGGTTAGAGCCCCGTCATGATGTAATTGGTCCCCTCAGGAATCCGCCGGCGTACAAGCTTCACAAAATCAAACTGGAAGATTACCCCGTGGAGAAAAAAAAAGGGGATCTCTTTGTGCAAACTGCTTTGCATCGATTAGCTCACTCTATCTAATCAGTTTCTTTACATTTTCTAATCCCATTTCTTTCCATGTAAAGATTCCCATCAGATGGGGTGGTTACCGAGTAAACCATACAAATCAACATTAAAAAGAGGTTTACCGAGGAGATAATGTGTTAAATAAATACAGAGAGAATGTGGACTGCCGATTGGAATTGGTTTTTATAATCATATTCTCTGGACTTGTTTGGATTATAGATATACAGCATGAATTTGCAAGGAAAATGCAAGGAATACCTACATTTTAACAAATCTCTAGAAGCTTTACAGGGGAATTAGAATAAAAGCATCACTGCAGCCTCAACGTGACAGTCAGCAGCAGGAAAGCTTTCAGTGGAAACACTTGTTTATCCCTTTTCTAATCAAAGAGTTGGACATACTTGATAAACAATGCATGCCAAAAAGTTGCAACAATATTCTGCATAACAGCTTGTTTTTTTTGTCTACATTCTAATTCATGGCATGCTCATTTCAACAAGCTGACATTTCAATTTCAGCTGCTCTTTCATTTCAGTGCTTTGAGTATGGGTCTTGTCAGCACATGTATGCGTAGGCTGAAGACCATGACAGGTGAACAATTCCCCCCCCCAAAAAAAAAATCATCTGGATGAAATACTGTAGATATGCAACAGTGTGATGTGCAGTTTCTCACACAAATAATAGATCTGTCTGTTGACACCAACAACTGATTCTTTCGCAAAAGTAAGAGATATAATAGGGAAAAATACTTTCTCTTTTAGCTTGGCCAGGTTAACATAATGCAATCAACACTTGGGATGACCGTGGCTCTGTGGGTAGAGTAGTCATCTTGCGAAGGTTGTAGGTTCAATTCCAGCTTCCTCCTGCCACGTGTCAATGTGTCCCTGGGCAAGGCACTTAACCCTGAATTGCCTACCGATGTATAAATGTGAATATAAATGGATGAATGTGACTCATTTACAATATACTTGAGAATTTACAACCTTTGTTGAATTTCAATGCAGCGGTTCTCTGATCAACAAGTCAAAGTTACAGCATCATGTCAAACTCAAAATAGGCTGTGTGTTTGGAACAACTGTCATAACATTGCTGTGAAAAACTGCATATCCAACACAAAGTTACTTTCCCAATACATCGACAATCTGGCCTCAAGTTGTGCTGATTTTTTAAGAAACAGACTGAAAAATGTTAACCAACATAACAAGGAAGCTGTTTAATTATTTTATTTTCATTTGTTTGGATGTAGGGAAAACAGCAGAACTGTAGAGTTCAGCAGGAGTACAATAATGTTGCAACAAACACACTTGTGTGTGATATTTCTTGTTAAAGTGAAGTGTGTCTGCTAACGCATGGTTTAGCTAATGTCAACATGTGTCACCTTCTGGTGAAGATACGCATAGACAGGGACTCTATGGTCCCCAATAATTAATGGGTGTGATAAGCTTTTCACCCCATCGTATCTGTGTTTGAGACTCTTGTGCTTATTTTAGAAATGATCCAGTTGTCCTTCTTCTCAACAGGCTGGCTAACAGCATTCAAAGTTTTTTCAAAAATTACAAAAATCTCCGGCCTGCTAATTGTTTGTGTGACAGTTTCATGGTACTTGGTAGAAAACAGAAACTGTGACAGTCTGGCAAACAAACAAGATACAGATGAATTTTGAGAATACATCAACTCGCTAACCATTAGCTGCAAAAAGTATTTGCTTCACTTTATTTTTCCTTTTGAACCAATTTTTATTTGCATTTAATTACATCTACTTTCCTGTTATTTTACCTATACTTTGTCCATAGTAAATGTAAAACTTTAATATTCCTACTTATATAATAGATCTTAAGATATATAAAATGTGAAGCCCTGTAAAATGTTTTTTTTATTTCATCTGGGGCTGAATCAAGATAGAATGAGGCTGAAATAGGCAAAGCTATTTATTGATTGCCCTGTCTGCGGGTTGAAACAAAAGTACTCTTTAAATGAATGTATCGATGAGCCGGATAGATGTTATCTGTCTTAATGACAAAGGGGAGTCCTTGACTGAAGGGGAACCTCATCAAAGCTACACATGCATAACCTTGCATCAGTGTTCAGAAAGAAAAAGGAAAACATTCAACCCCAAGAGTAGATAAGCTTTTAAATTAACCCAAACAAAGTTCATACAGAATGAAAAGAAAAGATTAAACTAAGTCAAGAGGTAATTTAAATGTATCTTTTTCTTTTGAAACGCTTAATTCTTTATTGGTTAAATGTCGCTTAATATAAACGACTGAGATATATAGAATGGATGCTGTCATTGGTTCATAACACCTTAACCAAAGATGAAAAGCAGAAAAATGCCATAAACTAAATAAAAATAATCAGTTTTTCATTAAATGCAGAGATTTTTAAGTTACATCTGTAGACACATCCCCTCAACTCTATTTCACACAACGTCATACCATCCTACTTAAGCCGCCCTCACTAGATGAGTAAAAGGAGCAGCTAAGAAATGCCATGGTGATTGTTAATAAAGACACTATTTGCTGATCATAGCCAAAAGGGTCTAAGATGTGATGCAGAGCACCTTTAAAAGGGACAATATACCAGGCATGCTGGAAGTTGTGCTGCCTAAGCTTTACCCTTTTATTAAACTCTTGCTCTTCGCTGCTGAATACAAACACAAAACGATGTAAGAGAGGTAAACAGCTGAAAAGGAAGACACTGTGAATCAAACTCAACATAGATGTGCCTTTTGTCCCCTAAAGATTACTCTCACTGTTCAATAAGAAGGATGTTCTTTTTCTTGGCAAACCCTCTGAAATGTCTTTAATGAAAATGAGGCAAGCTGCAGGGATCCCAAAATCGTCTTCATTCTGCTCAGTCAGGTGCAGAGAAAGTACTAACACCACTCCTGAGCTTTTATTTTATTTTTTTAGTTTTTGTGGTTTATGTTTCAAATAACATTTTAGCATCTCAAAATATGACTGACTTCCATACCAATAAGATTTAAACATTTGTTTTGAGAGGCAATCAATGACTTGGGGATGTTAGTCAAGCGTTTTGTGTTAAATCTGGGTTACTGTTTTACTCTGGGTTTGTAGTTCCTTTTGGGTTTTAGTTTAGATCACTCTGTTAGCTATCCTCCTCCCTCAGTATACCTGGTCTCCTTCTGCCACAGCTGTACCACATCTACTTTGATTCGTTCATCTGGTTCCTTTGTCATTTTTCCACCTCTATTCAACCTCCTGCTTTTGTTTTGCTCCATACTCATGCCCGTTCCATGCCCTGTTCCTTTAATAGCAGCTCTGTAAGTCTTTACTTTCCATGACTAGAAATTCATCACATCACCTTTCTGCCTCTGGTTCTGCCTGCTTTTGGGTTCAACCAGAAACCAAACGTAACACAATTACTAGAAAAATTTGGAAGTGAAAGAAACATGAATACAAAATTTGATGTAACATTATATTTCCTGTATATTCTAGCATTGCCTTTTTAAGCCCTGTTATAAGAAACAGTTTCCAACACAAGAGAGACGGGAAGATATGTAAATAGAAGTCCTTTGATCAAAATTCTAATTTATTAAAATATCAGCATGACCACAGATGCCAAAAAAAACCATGTACACACACACAAAGCAGAACAGCAGCAGTGACGCAGTCATATCAACAATGTCCTAATTTACACATGACATGTGGTAACATCCTGAGACATTCCTGGGAGGGTTTAAGTCTGAGTCATACGGGTAGCATGGCGAGTGTGTTGTCTGCATTTGGCTAAGCTGCTGTTTCACAGCATGTGAGTCTTCACACTGATCTTTCTGCTACAGTGCTGCTCCAGTCAATCTACTGACAGCACATTCACTTTAAATGCTATTAATTTGGATTATCTATGTTGTTTTATGTAATAGGGAGGCAATTAGGTTTAAAAAGTGAATACTGTAGAACTGACGAGAATATGAGACGATTCCTATGCAATTACCAACATGTGATGATTCAACAATCAGGTGGCTTCTATAGTACATTCAAGTACAACTCATTGATTGGATTGTTTTTATTATAGTAAAACGACTTAGTAGTAAATACAACAAATATTTTATTTAATCCACAGTCTTATTAAAAAATTCCTAAGTGATAAAGTTAACCATTTCTGGCGATTTTGATTGTTGCATAATCCATCTAGGCATTGATCGTCTATAATAGTTTATCTTTAAAAGTGCCTATAGTTAAAACCAAGTCACATAGAGTTTCTTTTATGCCTCCTGCTGCTGTTATGCTTCATAACATAAAACCATAAGCATAGTTTCCAACACTATTGCTTATTACTCTTTGCTGATGTGGACATTAAAAATCTGGTTGTTTCTGTTTTATTTCTTTTTGTGTGTAGATGTTTGATGAGTAGACCTACTGCAAATAGACTTCCCACTTGGGACAATAAAGTTACGATTTATCTTTAACTTTATTCATCTACAAAATCTACATTCAGTTCTACACCAGCCACCTTTTGAAATGAAAAGGTCGCCAACTTACTTATTTTTATGAAAATATTTGTTTCATTTATTTTTCTATTTGATTTTGTTTGTAATTTATCTTTAATAGTGGGAGTATTAGCAGCTGGTCATGCTATAGTGGTTTTTAATTTCCTTTTTTCCCCAACTTGTTTACCAAAGTCTATTTTAAAATAATAAAAGCAACAAATGCATTTATATATTTTCACATTTCCACCACAATCTTCGGCATACTTAATTTGGAACTTATATGATACACTAACTTGAAGTAGCACATTATTGTAGAGAGAAAAATATGATACAAGTTATTCTATTTTTACAGAAAGAAAACCTGAGTCTAATTACTCTAAATTAAATCAAGTGCACCCAGTTGCCTTCAACTAATTTTGAAGACTGCATATATTCTCCTGGATCCGTGGTAGTTTTCTTTAGGCACACATTGGTTTATGCACTTCTTTAGAACCGTGTTTCTGAACACTCACTCTCTTGAAAGAAGATTGAAAGACTCTGAAGAGAAAGCATCAAGGACCTACCTAACTGAGCTCTGTGCTTCAATTTATGAATGATAGAGCTTTGTTGGTTTTACAACATATTGCCACGCATGACTTCAGAGAGTTATTATGCAGGTTTCATATGCCAAGAGGGACTCTTAAACCTCATCTTGTATTTCTGACACCTACAAAAGAACCAAACAGAATTTGAGAACATATATTGCCGAAAGAAATACAGCCGGAGCCTTTCTTTTTCTGCAACTTGTGTCACTGAATGTTTTCTTCCAAGTTAAAAACGGTGAGAGCTGAAATAAATTTTAAAAGAAAAATAGAATATTTGAAAAATTTAAACGTGGGGAAAAAACAAAATTTGACCTTGCGCACATTTATTTAACATATTTTCTGGGCATGTTCCCTATATTTACTGAAACTTATGTTTCTGAAGCAAGTTAGTATAAACAACATTTTCTCCACATTCCATAAATTAGGGATATTCATATTGCATTGACCTTTCTTTTCATTTGTTTCAAGATATTCTGTCTTTTTTTTTAACCTTGCGCCTAAAGAAAACCAAATCCTTTAGAATCCAAACTAGAAATGTACAATATATCAATATTAATGTTGGTATCGGCCATTGTTAACCATTTTTAGCACATCAATATTAATTCCATAAATTAAACTGGGTCAGTATTAACAACTGATATGCACAAATATTGTGTATCAACCATTGTGCTCATATCAACAGATATCAATATAAGTTCAAATTTTATTTCATTGCATCCCATTAAAAAGTTTTGACAAAGAGTTTTAAACATCACCAGCACATCAGAGGTAACCAACGGTTACATAATTAAAACGAGTGTCTGGTTGCACCTGTTGCTTCTTGGGAAAGCTTGAATACGGTGGCTGACAGGTGCAAATGTGCAGCAACAGACAAAACATGCAAACAAAAAAAGACACGCGCACAAATGAAATGCAGCAAACAAAAAAGAGATGCAAACAAAAAATAATACAACCACAAATGAAATGCAGCAAACCAAAAAGAGAGATGCAAACAAAAAAGAATACAACCACAAATGAAATGCAGCAAACTAAAAAGGGTTTGCTGCATTTCGCAAACAAAAAGCAAATGAAATGCAGCAAACAAAAAAAGAGACACAAACAAATGAAATGCAGCAAGGCTTAGCTTTAATCAGTAAAACCCATTTGCTCAGGAATAAATTAAATACTTTAGTGAACCAAAAAATATTACAGCTATT
>CAEGAF010037490.1:0-52101 GCA_903067075.1 Micropoecilia bifurca | reverse complement strand
GTCATAATCCAGAGCCAGTTTTGGAATAAGTCAGTTACTTTGTTGGAATTTTCAACGACAGAACTATAGTGAACCAATAGTTGAGTTTAAATGAACAAATAGTTCAGGACCATCTGTGGATTTCAACCACCAAGGAAGCAGATATCATATCAATAAATCAGAGATGTGTTTAGAAAGGAGGAGATTCCAGGCTTTAAAAAGAGAAGAATGAAATTTTGAAATCAATGACGGACTCAGCTGAGAACCGGAGTGGAGAAACAGCCGTTACATGACCTGGTTCTACTTCACTTCTGATTCAAACTGCATTGTTTCTAATCAAATATCTGCACTGATGGGAAAATGTGCCACAATATTTAAGTTGTTGTTGTTCAGTTTGGTTAGCTGCACATCTAACAGCATGTATGAAAGTTTCTACTATTTTAGACTTATGAGAGAAGAGCATAAGTAAAGTTGCTGCTCTTATGAGGAAAGGATGACATCAATTACAGAGACCTAATATTTACTCTTACGGATAATCAGGACCAGAGTGTGTCCTGTGTTTGTGTGTTTGATTGGTTTGATTACACGTTGGGTCAAACTGAAGTTTTGAAGTGTTATCACATAGTGAAAGGAAGTGTTGTGATCAGTTTGTTTTTGTTTAGAGATTTCTTTTTTTGGATTTTGTTATCCTCTGGACTAGAGTACAAACCCCACTACACACACCACCGTCACATAACTTATAAACAACAGTAAACAAACTAAATATAAATCTACTCTATCTGTCACAAAACTACAGCATATGACAATAATAAAATGATAAAAAATATGTATTGATTATATCATAATTACTGAAATTGTTAGGAACATAAATTGAAGCAAAACGAAAAATTTTTTGGTTAATAAAGTGGATTTTATGGATTCTATCTATGGAAATACAGCACAATTCAAAGAAATGCAGGGAAACCTTGAAGTTTAAATTTCCCCCCATTTCTTTAGGAGAAAGCTGTGAGAGGTGATGCGGTTTTCCGGTCCTTATGTCGTCCGGCGCTCCCTCCAGACGTTTTCCAGACATGTTCCTCGGAGGATGCAGGAGGAATTACGTTTCCTATCCCGGACCGAATCACTGCAGGGAGCAGCTGATGCATGTGATGTCTGAACTAAAACTCACTCGCTGCTTGTAAACCACAGTGCAGCAGCAGACTTATTACTCTCCGGCATTAATGTGGCTTTCCATAAGAAAGAGGTTCGACTGAAAATGCAGATTCAGTTAGAGGAAGTGCTTTTCTTAACCCGAGATTTCTTGGCTCATTCAGTACATGAAACGGCTCACGGACTGGAAAGCTTTTTGGCTTTAGGCTGGGATTTCTTCACTTTTTTTTTTCTCTTTTAAAGCCGAGCAGCTATATTGCCTTTTTCAACCTTGAGAGTAACTGGGTCACATATTGGGAATTTTACTCATTCTGCGGACCTTTTGCTTCGGTTACCTCTGTGCTCTTCCTCACGGTAACAAACACATTTATAAATTCTCCATGTCCTCCTCCTCGCTCACTCATACAGTCGACATTCTGTCCTCTTCTCTTTCATCTGTGTCTGTGTAAAGTCTTGCTAATCACAGTGGCACCTCCAGCATACTTAGAAGGCTCTTGAGAGACAGAGACATCAGATGTGTTGACTGAGACACGACACAGGGACGGGTAGAGGACATCAGAGGCCAGGCTGCTAATTCATCCTGAAATAAAGACAGGGACAGTTTTGAGGGGACAGAAAGAAGTAACTTTAAGTTTGGCTGAAGTGGAGGACATTTTGCTTTCTGAGATATTTGTTGAATCTAGAAGTAAAGCTGAAAAAGATTTCTAATTTACTAATTAGTCCTTGAAATTGACAGTTGAAGAGTTATTAGAGATTTTTTTGCATTTATTTAAAGTGGTCTTAAATAAAGTAGGAAGAATTATTCTTCATACTTTTTGTTTAGGGTTCATTAAGGGTGTAATGCAGGAGTGCCCAAAGTGGGTCCTGGAGGGCCGACATCCTGCATGTTTTAGTTCTCTCCCTCCTTTTACGCACCTGGATCCAGTGATGTCTCATTAGAGGCCTAAGAAGAACATTGACATGCTGAGGAGAATGTTACTACCACCAGGGAGAGAACTGACACATGCAGGGTCCCCTCTGGATCGTCTTTGGGCAACACTGGTGTAAGATAATGGATGTATGGATAATCACTCCAATGCTGTCATTAATCACACTTACTTTCTATTCTCAACTCTGTAAGCTTGAAATGTTGAAATGCACGTTTTCAAAAAAACAAAAACAAAAAAAAACAAGCAATTTTTGATTCAAATGTGATTTAGAAATGTCAACTTCGGTTTGGTGATATTTCACCAAAAGGCACAACCTTCTGGTTGTTGGATCCCTTCCTGACACAACAAAACCCTCAGTTCACACCATTGATCCCAGTAAAAGCACACTGTACAACCACAGAGTGCAGAAAAACCTGCATACATACGTAGTTCAAAGATGTGACAAGACTTGGTTTTCCACAAAATACACTTTGTTTACTAGAGTCTAGACTGGATTACTCTGGTCTTTTAAAAGGTTTCTTGGAAAGATCAAAACATGGACTAGACAGAACCTAAAAACCAAAGTACCTGTAAGGATTTGTGACTAAGAGTGAACCTCTGTGTGACAGGAGAAGGAGGTTAGTTTAACATGGTGAGTTTAACATGTAAGAAAAAGTACAAAAATGTGTGCTTGTGAGATTGAGGTTTTTGTTTCTGCTAGTGTTTATGTTGCACTTGGCTAAGGAAGTCCACCTCCAACGAGGTGGAAGAGGATAAAATTGCTGGCTAAATGTGACCTTGTCTTTATTACTATAAGTGGAACCACGTTTTGCTGAACTCAATAGCTGCTTCTTGTCATTCCATCAAGTTCCCCCTCTACGCTTCCCTACAATCTCTCTCTTGTGTTACGCCTGAAAGGTGGGTCTCCTGACTGGAGGTGACATCATGTCATCGTTTCAAGTGTCTTAACAAACAAATCGCTGCTTCTGGTCCAGCAGAGGGATTTCAGAGAACGTTACAGTTAGCTTAAATAGAACCTGAATTGTTGAGTTTATTTAGTCAGTTTTTAATATTACTTTTATATGGCTGCATAACCTATTATTACCCTCTTGAAAATGAAAAACTCTCTACATGTTAATGTCAGAAAACTTAACTGCTGCTGCAGAGAGCGCAGGGAACGAGCAGCACAGCCGCAGCCCATGTCATTCTGCTTTGCCTTAGCGGACGGTAATGAAAACTGCGTCCTGCATCACAATAACCACTGACCCCTGTGCCAGGATTTGATAGGCTCCTCTGTGGCATCCTGGGTGTCCTCTGAGGAAGGTCCTGACCAGTTCGGACCTGATGGGAATATTCATGACAGTGTGTTTGTAAGCCAGGAGACTTGCATCGATTCGTATAAAACAACCCCCAAGGTGTAGCTAGCAGGGGGGGTGGAGAGGATGGGAGAGGGTTTAATGAATTGGAGAGGTGAGGCTTCTCTCTCTGTGTGTGTATTAAAACCCATCTATTAAAAAATGGCAAAAGGATCTGATCAGGGTTTGTTTTAGCTGCTGTGCTCTGCTGACAGTTCAAGGTTGAGATAGTGTTTAGATATTTTGACTGAAATGGCACAACAAAATTGGTCAAATAACTGTAATTTCACATGATTTGTAAATTGAAAGATGTGAAAAGGGTGACCGAAATGCAAACCAGTTGAAGCCAATTTAAAACTGTTTTTATAGTGTTGGAGCAAACAAGTATTTTTTTTAATTATTATTATCAATCCTTTATTTATGCAAGAAAATCTCTTGAGACTCGTCTCGTTTACAACAGAAACCCGTCGGGTAAATAAAAACACTGAGGGAGAGATGAACTGATCAAAACCTCCATCTGATGTGCAGCAAACAGCAAAAAATGATGTAAACAAAACTAAAGCATCAAACTTTAAATTTAATTTTCAACATTGATTAAAATTGTTTTATTTATGCTCGCAAAAACTATTCCCATAAATTATGACTGTTTTCAGTTATCAGATGTATCTGATAACTCAGAAAGAAAAACAATTTTAATTTCCCTTGGGAAATATCCCCTCAAAAAACAAATGCAGCAACTACAAGGAAAACATTTTAACATTTCAGAAAACACAACTGTTGTCACTCATAAAACTGCAGGATAGAGGCTGTGCGTATATATTTTGGATGGTTAATTGATGCTCAATTGCTTATGCTATAAATTGTCTTTTGAGAAAAGGGGTAATACATTAGATTTATTTTCTTCAAACTACTACTTGTCATTCAAACCTTTGTTTATGTCAACATGAGACGTGTTCATTTGAACCTGTAATTAAATGACTTAGTCCAGAAAGGTTGCCAAGCTTCATTAGAAAATCTGTTTTCTTTATAAGGTCAAAGGTCCAGCAAACTGCTCATTAGTAAAACCTATTTAATGGACTTGCTAACAACTTGAACTCGTCTGTTTTCTGAATCCCAATAGCAGACGTTCCTATTTCAGAACACACAAGTTTAAACTGTCATTCATAAAATGACCCAATTTAGTTTTACCCAGAAAAAAGACAAGAGTCTAAATTATCCTGTCCTTTAATTACCAAAGGTGGTTTTTGCCTTCAAAAATTCATTCCCATTTTTTGCCAACACATTCATTCCTTCCCAGTTTGATGTGAGCCGATTGTTGATCCGTTGCTTGCGAGAAACCATTTTGACCCCAAGCCGTAACACAACTTAAGCCGAATCTCAACGTTATTTAGTCTTGCCTGTTTTTCCACTGATAAATACTATGTTTCCAAAGGTTTAGCAATTTTTCAGTCTAGTTTTGAAGCATCTCAGAGCCTGATAGAGAGGAAGATTGATCTCAGTGCTACCTTTGATACGCTCACTCTTTATCTCATAACTCTCATTGATTTCCCAAGCGCAGAAACAAGGTTGAAAACGTCGGGCGCAGCTTTTATATCTGCCTCTCTGATACTGAATCATAGGAATTCTAAAGATTCTCTAGGTTTCACTGTTATTATCTGATTCATTCCTTAATTCGTTAAATGCAATAAATGTAGAGAAAGTTTGACGTTTAGTAATATTTGTTCATATTTGCAACAAATATCTTAAAATAGTCTAAAAACAAAGAGTAAATTCATAACTGCTTTGACTAAACTTCTGGCTCTACAAGGGCTATAGAGAGACATGCAAAGAGACAGTTTTTTTCTGCTGTAGATAATATCAAACATGTTTGTGCTTTGCTTCAGATGTTGCAGTAGCAGTCAGTGTTACTTGGCTATGGATCGTAGACCCCCTGTTGTGAAGGAGAGCCTAGTAGAAGGATTTCTCCAACATGAAAATCTGCCAGTGAACCCAGTCAAAGGAGAAAACTGTGTGTACATTCAGCTGAAGAAATGAGAAAACTAAACAAGCATTTTTTGCGTGCTGGGAGGAGGATGAGCAGGCCTTTTGGTGAGCGATGATTGGTGTTGTGTAACGTTACGGTACTTGAATCAAAGCTTGATGACACTCTGCTCTCTGCGGAGGAAGGCCTTTCCCTGTTTCTGTCAAGAAAGCAAAACTTTGTTGTGTTATTTTCCTCCCTCCTGGCTGATTTTAACAAGGAAAACACACCATCTCTCTCTTTTTTCTTTTCCCTTCCCTCTGCCAGACCTACTTTATACAGAATGAAAAAATGCCAGTGGGGGAATATCGAGCGGGCTAACAGACGATGACAGAGTTGCTTCAGAGAGATGTGAGTGACATCAGAAACGATGCGAGTGTGTAGGTGGAAAATTCAATCATGCTGAGAGTGTAGTATGCAGAACAATCCTCCAGAAGCACAAGTGAATAATTCTTACTTTGATAGGGCCAAATCATCTACGGACCTTTGGGTATGAAGGGATTGATAGAAGCTGAGACGAGGAATTGTTTCGGAGGGTTGGGGAGGGAAGCACAGTCAGTTCTAAGTGGGAATATCTGTTTTATTTGATGTTTTTCCTAACTTGAAATGTTAATAGGGGCTAACTGGCCTCTCGAACCCAGAGGATTGGCTGGCCTCCCTCGACTGCAGAGTCTGAAAACAGCAAGACGAGGAACCATGAGAAACCATCAATCATAGCTAGTCATTTGATCATTCAGTCCATCTGCTCACACAGTGTGGACAGACCGAAAGTCAGAATAATCACCATTCACACACTGTGGTCACAGAAAATGAGTGCAATAAGAGGCACAAAGAAATAATTTAGCAATGGAGTCAGGACACTGCAGAGATCGTTTTCAGTTGGAGTTTGAGGACATTTGAATTTACGCTGCTTTGTCTATTGAAATGTTTTGAATTTTGAATTTTTTTTTTTACAATTATTCGTAGTTTGATGCTTTCATGAATGAATTTGTGATCCATCTACAAATTAAAGCATGACCCACTTCTCTGAACCCCATCAGACCTCATGCTGCTGTGATTCAGTTTAATGTAATTCAGTTGAAATTTGTATTAAGGGGGCAATATTATATGTTTGTCAGGCACATAGTGCCATTTTTACAGCACAATCAAGTAACTATGTTAGCTGAAATTGTAAAAAGAAAATGGCTGTATATATGATGAGGTGGGTTTTCAGTCGTATCGAAATAGATGTGTTATGGAAAACTGAACCATTTTTTTTCGCATCACCCGAGTCATGTGATACTAGCCAGATGTTACTACTGACAAAAATGATGAAGGACACAATGGGAAACAGTAGGAGGATGATGGCGGCTTGTTTTAGTTTTTTCCAGACAATGTGCAGTTGGTTCCACCAGAGCTCTTACAGAAAGACATGTGATATTCCAACATGTTGAATCTGTAGCTTTAATGGAAAATCACCAACTACAGTTTCCCCAAAATGCCACATATGTAGCCAAGTAGGCGGGGCTTGTCGCTCCAACGACTGAATAGGACTCTGACATCTCTGATGGCTGACAGTTGATCAGTGCTAGCGCCATGGCTGAGTTTTGAATATATATCATGTTTACATCCATCCCTATGATTTTTAATGACATGTCATGTGAACAAGTTAATTCACATGTGATTTAAATTTAATTTCTAATGAAATGGAAACACCCCAGTTACTGAATTTAGTTGTTTTGTTGTCACCAGGAGAATATTGACAAAGATTTGCTCACATTTATAATGAAAATGCAGCGACTGATATTTAGGGTAAGAAATAACTATGGGACCCTTGGACCATTTTTATTTTGCTTGATGTTTTTCTAAGGTGTAAAACAGAGACCTGATTGTTGAGACGGTGAGATTTTCCAGTCTGGATCTGATCCTTGTTTCAGCATTTACTCCACAATAAAATTCCAGAGGGGAACCAGCCTTCTCATGTCCCCTTAATTAACCAAACACACAAAGTTTTTAAAACGTAACGGTATCTTGAACAGTTTGTCCAAAAACTTTGTTTTGTGAGCAGCCATAAATGCTGTGCAGCCCCACAGAATGAAGTGAGATGATACAACTGCTGCTCAGATACTACAGCAATGCTCCAATAAAAAATATGACTCAATCATCCATCTACTCCCCTGGGCATGGAGGGTTTTTAATCTCATGTATGGCTTTCATTTTAATTTCATAGTAAGTAGGACTGCAAACATCTTGCATCTTTATTATGATCAATAAAGAAATGTAATGTCTGTGGCCTGAGAATCGCACCATCTGGATCATTTTACCCTGTGTGGCAGTTAAAATTCTTCATGCAGCTGGTTGAAGCAGCAGCTCTCATTCAGCTTTTACATGACAATGTTGATAAATAAAAACAATTTTAAGCTTTTGTTTATTTTTCACTCATCTCTGTATTTGGCTGAACAAAAATATGAACAAACTAACAATAGCTGGGCCTCTCTTCAGCTCTGTGAAATATAATATAATGGGACCATTAAAATTTCAAAACAAAGCAAAAAGAAACCAACAACAACAAAAATCACATCAAAACATTTAGTAAACCTTCTGGTTTATTAAATTCAATTCATTGAACACGTTGCAATGAAGTGGCTAAACTCATCACAAAGCAGTATGTCTCTACACAACGTGTAAAACAAGAGCAGGTGAAAGGCTCAGTGTTAAGCAGACAGGTGCTAATTAACGTGTATTGGACAGAAAACACTCAGCATTGTGATTCATCAGCAGAGTTTGTTCTCACTCCAACATATGTTGTTGCAAACCTTAAATTGTTAGTGAAGGAGGATCCAACTTTTTCATTGCTGGAGATCTTTCATGTAAATTTCAGACTGAAGATGTGGCACTTTCAGTGATGCAGCCGCATGCCAGGAGGCTACGAACGGAAGAAAAATGATTGACTGTATGGTACAATGCATGATGTGAGCCACAATTTGTATCTGGCTTTTCTCCTTCTATACAGCCTTTTATTTTGCAGTCTTTTCATTTCGCTGCTGCACATCGGTAAGGTTTTGCTGGTCTGGGACCCAAAAGGTTTTCAATGCACTCCAATGGTACCCAAAGCAAAAAATGTGCATAGGAAAACAAAAACCGCCTGATTACGTTTCGGATCCCCCCCCATTTCTGTCCAAATCACAGAGACGCCTATTTGCTTTGGATAAGTATTATGACAGGACCTCAGTACTCATATTAAAACTCTGAGTTATTTTGGCCGATACTGATACCATGCTGATAATATTGTGCGTCGCTAGTAGTAAATTGCAGGATAATTTTTACTTTAGAAATTACTGACATGTTTGATTCTCACTGGATCAACAAGACAATCTTGGCAGTTATTACAAACAGCATGACTGTTCCAAAGTAAAACTAATCCAATGCTAATACGGCTTAGAATGTCCTGTTTTCTTTAACACATATGAAACGTCAAGCAAGCATTTCTATATCTATAAAGAGTCTGAAGCTCCATGACGACTAAAAGCTAGACTGGTCTTTTTTGTCCTGAGAGGGAGCTACATCTCAGAGTGGATTTGAATCATTTTCACTGCATAGTGTAACTCTTAACCACCTCGGCCACAGGAGGAAGAATTAAGAAAAAGTCTGCCAGAGTTCTGGTGTGTAATGCAGACATAGTTTTTTCCCTTTGATCTACAAAACAACTGCATCTTCAACACAATACAAATACTCCCAGAGCTCCAGCAGTCATAGTTGTGAGACCTGCTAGATGAAAAGATTGTCTCACTACATCTCATCTTCGAGTGTTTGCATTATTTTCTATAGAACAAGAACCCCCCGATGGTTAAAGGAATGACACGTTACGCCGTCATGTCGCAGAATCATCCCGTCTCCCAGCAGGTCGATGCTGCAGACTTCCACGGTGAAAACTGTCCCCATGATGTCTCACGGGGGGTTTCTCAGTTTCACTGGAACTGATTTTCTGAATAAATAGAAAGAAGACATCTAAGACGCGAACTCACGGAAAGGCAGAAAATATAGGGCATGCTGCCATGGACAACATGTTGGAGACCAAAATTATAAATACCAAGAATTATACACGACCACATTCTTCTAAGATGTAGATGCCTAAAAATATACCAAAACCACAAATATTGATGAACATAAACGGATATCCAAACCAATACACTGGAAATGTTCATGCAAATGGCTCTTTTATCCAATTTCTATTTTCTCACTCACTTCTTATTTGCCGTCCCGCTGCTCTCATTTCCATTGCCATGACGAAACTGCATGCATGCAAAACAGCTTCTTCTTTTAAAATGCTTTAATAGCCACAAACATATTTGTGTGATTCCCAGTTGAATTGTGCTGAGTTGTTTTAGCCTAACATGACTGCATCAATCCTTAACTATTCATGTAGAATTTAACTACAAGGTGTGTCAATGTTACAGCGTATGTGGTGGTAAGACGTTTCATCTTATGCACACTGCACAGAGCCTGACCCATAAAGACAAATCAATTCATGTCTATTTAGTTTGCGTATGAATGATCAGGTAAATTAATAAAAACAGAATGGACCTTTAAAATCTTATTGAAATTATTTTGAAGACCGATTTAAAATCATGCTAAATAAAAACACACCTCTTATTCTATGTTGTGTTTTGAAACATTTCATTGTCTCCAGATGTTCAGGATCCAGCTGTTTTGTTAAAAAAGCTCTCTGCATATTTCACATAATGTTGTGATGTTCATTATAACTTCAGATATCTTGAGGTAATCAAGTCTTTAAAAAAAAAAGAAACTGGTAAATTACTTTGATCAACCAAGTTATGGACCAGTCCGTCTCCTTTAAGATGCATTCTGTAATATTTATTTTCATTTGTCTTTGAATTTAGAGAACCACAGAGAAGAACATTGGTTTAAGAGACTTATTGCTATTGAAGTCCTTCCCCTTTAAATGCCCGTTGGTTAACTGAAATTGAAATTCAAGATGCATCTCTAAATCATGACTGGACTTATCATTTTATGATGACCTTGGTGAAGGTCACGTGGCTAAGCACATTAACCCAATGATGAAGGACGTTAGCATGTCAGATTTTAGCTGTAGATCAAACATTCTGGGGGTTTTTTATGTCTTTGCTTTAACGTCTTTTACAATTTTACCTTTTCAATTGCTCACAATGGTTATTTTATTTCCATGTCTAAGACACGTGGAGAGAAGTGCCAAAGAAATAAACTGAGCACAAAGCAGGCGACTTTGCAGCTGAACGTTGCCAAAAGTGATGACGTTACGTGAGGAACACGGATTTTGGGCATGACTGCACAACACAATGGCCACCTGGGGAAAAAAACAGTTATAGCAAAGATTCAGACTGAATGTCAGTTTATAAAATGACATTTTTATGGCAATTTGCTCAGTGAGGCGGAGGCAGCATAAAAGGAGAAGTCTACACGGAAACGTAGCTGGAAACTCTAATGGAGCGGCACTCTAATCGGTCCAAAGCTCTCTGCGGGGAGCTCAGTTGGTCTGCACATTTTTATCTGGCCTGTGATTTATTTCAAAAATTAGAATAATAATATAAAAACTAATTCTGGTACTCATGTGAACAATTTCTTTTTTCTGTTTTGTTATTTTATTTTTTATGTAAATTGTCATCCCTTCCCGTTTTACCCCATCAACTGTGTCAGCAGAATATTTTCTACTGCTCAGCTGTGTAAACTATGCGACCGGAATGTGAATGGAAGTAGCTGGAAATCACACTTTTCTCTGACTGATTTGACTCAGGCACAGGGAAAAAAGGAAGGAGTTGTGCAGCTGCTAATCTGCGGTTGACAGCTAATGGTTTTTTTTACAGACAGATTACATGTAAAGACTGTGAACCAACATGTTTTCCATCCATCCATTTTCTTGCACCCTTGTCCCTTGGTGGGGTTGGGGGTTGCTGGTGCAGATCTCCAGCTGGTGTTGTGGGCGGGAGGTGGGGTTTGCCCTGGGCAGGTTGCCAGTCTGTTGCAGGGCAACACAGAGACACACAGGACAAACAACCATGCACACTCACTCACACCTAGGGTCAATTTAGACCGACCAATTAACCTGACAGTCATGTTTTTGGAGTGTGGGAGGAAACCGGAGAACCTGGAGAAAACCCACGCATGCACAGGGAGAACATGCAGGCTCCATGCAGAAAGGCTGGGGCTGGGAATTGAACCCAGAACCTTCTTGTTGCAAGGCAACAGCTCTACCAACTGCGCCACTGTGCAGCCCCAACATGTTTTCTTACATGAGAAACTTTATGTTGTTCTTCAAAAAACACAAACAGGATCTGGCTGCTAACTGTCAGAGCTCTCTGTGAACATGGCTGCCTTAAATCTTGTGTCATTCATTAAAGTCAACATGTACCTTCTGTTCCAATCTGTTTGCACGCAAAAGTGTCGCAAACACTTTTTTTAATCACCTGCTGTGGCAGAAGAAGACACCGGTTGTAGTTCTCAAGGTGTCACAGCAGATTTAATCTTGTTCTTCACTGTAAATAAATGACACTATTCCTGGTGGGTGAAACAAGAATATGTTTTCTGTTTTTTTTTAAAACAGCTTTCTGACCTTGTGTTTTCAAGCGACATATCATCAAGCTGCTGCTGCTTTCAGAGGGAGGTGGCTTCTAATCCTTAATTTTATCTTAAAAACATAGCTTAATATTACCTATCTGTCGTAAAAAAACAACAGAAATTATAATTTGCTTTTCTTTATAAAATTAAGAAATACAAATGTTTTTTTTGTTTTGGGGCTATAAACTATATTTACTCTTTAGCAAAACTGATCTTTCAGATTCTGCTGTCTCTTTAATGTGTGCAAAGCAGCTTTGAGAATGAATGGGGAGTAATGTAATTAGCTTATTAACAGTTTCCAGTGTCAAGGTTACTTAATTAATTAATTACTGAATATAATTTAGATTGTGACCTGCTGTACATGATACACAAATAAAGTAAATAATAAAAGGCTTGGAGAAAGTTTCTAGTAGTAATAGAGACTGAAGTATGATTTGTCTTCAGCTGTTTTTACCTTAATTTCAGTTCAATGCCGATGAACAGAGATGAGTCAGAACCTGATAATGACAGGATAAAGCTAAGATAATGTCCGTGTCATTCTATGATGAGCTATAAGAGACTTTAAAGGGGCACTAACCAGATACCCAGGTCAGGCTACAATTAACATAGAATGACAGCTCAAAGAATTATTCCGCCTTACATTGTCGCTCACATAAAGTATAATGCATCAACCTTTGGTCAGGGCTACAGATATCTTTCCATGCTGTCAGTCTGTCCTGAGGAGGTTAAAGCTGGGCAGTGTTGCTACAGGCTGACTTTAATAAACCATTTGGAAAGTGTAGCAATAAAGCAAAAATGATCAATGAAAGTTCTGTCCCTAGCTAGACTTTTAAGAATTAAAGCATAGAAAACACTTTATGGTAAACTGCAGATATAAACTCCAAATGTAATATAATCAAAAACAATGATGAATATACAACAATGCCAACTGCTTTTGGAAATTTTAGCCAGTGTCTTAAATAAAACATGTTTTTTTATAGAGCTGTGTGTGCAATATTTAACATTACACACGTTTCCCACACACGATGGCTAGGTAAGTCTTTGCGACTTACCCAACTCTCAGAGAACATCAGTATCAGCTCATCATACGGTCATGTTGACAGTCTTTCCATAACTGTGTAAAAAATAATGTGGTCATAACATTGAATTTGGTATTAATTAAATTGATTAATTTATTGTTTCATTGATCTTGTGTAGTATTCTAATTTTCAAACAAGAATTTTAGTTTATCAGTTTCAGGTCATATTACCCACACTAAGCAGAGTTAAACACTGTAAATATAACAATTTTTGTGTAATAAAGTTAAGTCATAAGTTTGACATTTGAAAAAAATCAAATGAATGTCTATGAATTCTAACTAATTGAAGTATACTTACATTTCTAGACAAATTAAAAGATTTTTTTCTGTGAAACTATTTGTTTGTCAATACACTTTTTCCATGTGTCTGTTGTTTCTGTGTTACATATATATATTTTTTTAAGAAAAGTTTTTTTAACCCTTGTATGTAGCAATAGCAAAATCCACGTATTTCCAAAGTAATTAGAGTTTTACGAACCAGTAAAACTTTAACTTTAGCTAATCGGGAACCTAAGTGTGACCTGGGGGAACTGCTTCAGAATCAGAACAGAGGAGCTGTGAATTAAAGTAGAGGGGGTGAGGAGGAGAGCAGCGGCATTTAATTTAAGGCAGTATCTAATTGGATTTTACTTTGATGTTCAAGACCAGTCACCATGGGATGGACAGAATGGGCCTTTCTTCAGGGAGATTTATCTTAACCACTGTAAAAATATTCTATATTTTCTGATTAACTTTAATCTGCATCACTTAGCTCAACCGACAATTTGGAAAACAAACATGTCTGTGCCACGGCGGAAAACACACTTCCTGGAACATGGAGCGGCTGATGAAAAACTTTTCGACTGTAACAACCTCACTGACTCGTGCAGTGGGAGCTCTCAATGAAAGTAGTTATCTAACTCAAATCCTCAAACGTTACTCATGTGAGAAGCTCTAGAAATGCTTAACTGAATGATAAAAAGCAAGAGTGACATAGAAGAGGGTCCAGGAGAAACAATTCAATTCATTAGTTGCTTCTTTGCCAGCTTAGTTGTCTTGAAAACCAAAATGGTCGTAAAAGATCCACAAGACAAGACACTTACTTTCAAGAGTGCATTTGGTCTAATATATCGTTATTATGTATGTGTGTGACCTCAAAATACTTGAACAAAAGTATTTTATTTGTTAATGAGAATTAGACTGAGGTAAAAACTTGCTCTTTCTTACAGTAACAATTGTATGACTCAGAGCAGTGTTGTGGTCAAGAACACCTAATACAAGACCAAGACAAGACCAAGACTTTTATGGTCCGAGACCAAGACCAAGAGAAGTCAAGACCGAGTCAAGAACAAGACCAACGCCCTGCGCTTACAGGACACGATAAAATGGTGAAATATGATCACAATTGCTTCTCAAATTGATCTGAAAGAGCCATATTCCCATAAAACACCTAGATATTAAATACGTAATACATTTTACCAATATTAAAAGCAGAATAAGCTTTATTCTGCTTTGCTTCCATCTTTGTGCTACAATCTGCGGTGGTCTCATGCCATCCCTAAAAAGATAACACCCTGGGTGTTTGCCCATATTACTCATGTCAGAAACCACCTCTGTCTGCACCATTGAACATAGCAATTGAGGCAATGCCCTGACAGTAAACTATGAACACTGACCAAGGAGCAACAAAGAAGTAACCAAACACAAGTCGCTCACCCTGTTTTCACCCTCTCTCCCGCTACAGTAACAGAAACATGTTATTGCTTGGATTTTAATCGGTGCGTTTTGCATCCACGATTTTAATAAATAAACTTGACAGTATGCTGTACGTTTAATGATATTTTCACAGTTGTGGTCCTGACTGGTCTTGAAATAAAATGCAGAGTCCTCAGCGCCCAAGACCCAGACCAAATGTGGTTGAGTCTGACACGAGACTGAGAACATCAAAAAATGGTCTCGAGACCAAGACCGATATCGAGTACAACACTGACTTAGAGTATTTTAAAAGGGGTACTATTATGTAAAATTGACTCTTTTTTTAGATTTACATCATGTTATTATGTTTTTCCTTAATCAAAAACATATTTGAGGTGTTGCCTTCATTCCTTTATGCATGTTTGAGAAATTAGTTAATCTCCTGTAGCAAGCAATTCTTCTGTGCAAAATGCCTGGGTGGACCTTGCTCCACCTTCAAGAATGAAGCTCCTCCCCAGAGATGCAGTTTCCACACACAGCTCCTTCAAACTAGCCAGCAGCAATTAGCAAACTATTGGAACTATAAACTATAAACTAGGTGTAAACTATAAACTATAAACTATAAACTATAAACTAGGTATAACTATAAACTAGGTGGAACTGTGAATCAGCTGAGCTCATATTATGAGATACTGTTCAATGCATTGCAGGTGAAAACATTAAGGGGATTAGAGGAGCTTTTTAAAAAAGATAGTGGCAAAATTACAAGGCATTAAATTATGAAGTCAATTTATTTTAAGTCATATTTCCTATATATGTCATTTTTATAACAACTGAAGGAAACATAGTTACTTCATTGTGCCAGTGAAATACACAACACAAGTGTATTTCCTGTTTTTATTACTGTTGAGCGTCAAACCTCAATCTGCTTCCTCATTCTCAGTCAGCACTTCAAATACCTCATCAGGGACACAGGAAGAAATATCTTAGTGAAAATTTATGGAAAGCTCAGAATTAACCCTGTATACAACAGATACTGTAATAAATGCTTAATAACAGGTTTTTTCATTAGCTTTTCACAGGTTCAGCCATCTAAAAACAATGGCAGCATATGACTACTGGCTGAACCTTTTTATGGAAGTTATCATTGCCAAAACTGCAATAGTATTTAAATATACCGTTTCCTCCTACATATTGTTTCTTTTTTATTTTTTTTTTTACTTAAAGTTTTCAGATCATCCAACTCGTTTTGATTTCAGACAAAGCGAATCGGGGTAAGTATAAGTCGGACTGCCTTCGAACACAGACAGTTTGATTAAGGTCACACCACAGGATCTCAATTGAATGTAAGTTCCAACTTTGATTAGGCCTCTTCCAAACCATGATTTTATATTTCCTGAGCCATTCAGAGTTGTCCTTGATGGTTTGCTTGGAGAGCACTTGAAGATGAATTGAATCATTCTCCTTCAGGAATGTTTGCTATAGAGCATTATTCATAGTTGCATCAAATATAGCAAATCATTTATGTCCTGAAAGAGCAAAGCACTCTTAGAATGTCAAACCCACACAATCTATGAATGTGGGCATAACGTTCTTTCTCTGAAATTCTTGTTTAGTTTTCTGAAATGTTGTGTATTTTAATGTTGCACAGACTTTCCAAAAAAAGTTCCCCTTTTGTCTCATCAGTCGACTGAATATGTTCCCAAAAGTTTTAGGACTCATCACAATCATTTCTATCAAAAGGAGACATCTGTCATCATGTTATCTTTGGTCAGCAGTGAGTTCAGCTTTGAAATTCTCCCATGGAAATCTTTTTTCTCTCTTTCTTATCTTGCAACTTACACAGAACTTAAAACTACAACATGTAAACTTTTACAAAAAATGTTTTTATTTTTTCTACTGCAATTCATCAAGGCTTTAAAAAAATTGCATAGAATCATAATTGAAAACCTAAATTTTGCATTTGTTCAGATTGTTGTTTTCTGTCATTAAAACTTGTCATTGGACCAGAAGTACAAACCGAAGAAATCTGTAAGGTAGCAAAACCTTTAGAGGTCAAACTACGTCTTTCAGATCTAACTTCCATTAAATAACACAGTCATGAACCTCCACTTTGAGGCCTTTCAGATCATACAGGCTGGGCTAAGGAGTCAAAGGGGCTCCTTAAGCTTGCAGCAGTCATCTGTTTAAGACGTGGGATTTCCTCTGAGCTTTGTGCTGCCTTCTTCAAGTAGATGCGAAGTTCAAACACATTTAGTGCCATTAATAAAATCACATTTGTCATCTGTATGTCAACTGCATCAGATTTCTTTTCTCAGATCAGACTAAAAGTGGCTCACTGTGCCGCTGCCTTCGCCTTTTCTTAATCTCATGTTGCCCCTGTAAATCAAGTGGTTGCGGGTTCATCGTGACATTACTTTAAACTCATATTTCATGCTGAGAACTTTCAGTTGATTGTGTCATAAACAAACCAGATTATGGAATGAAAATATGAACCAGAGAATGCTGCAGAGAGTTCAAAGCTTTTGTCACGGCAAATCAGAAACAGGCGACGGAGGAAAATGTGGCTTTAGTGCTGCTGATATCATCTTAAAATTTAACTAAAATATTTGCCATTGCATGAATTTCTAATGTTGTTCAGTATTATGCTGGACGTAATATGGTGTTATACAGTAATTAGAGGTTCAATATTAATAGTTTTATTATTCTGATACTGAAAAACATTCTAGGACAGATATCAGCGTCCCATCCATAAGGGCAGATCTAGTCACTTTACTTCTACACTTTGTGCTCTGAGTTGGCATAATGCTTTATTATTTATTATGTTTTGAATTCCTAATCGCATTTTTTTGAACCATTTGAAAGAAGGTTTGTTGCATTTATTTGTACGTTTCACCAAGTTATTCAACCTGTTGTTTTTGTCACTTTCAGTTTCTTTATTATTTATTTTATATTGCCTTTTCCACTCCTGTGACAGACTGGCGACCTGTCCAGGGTGACCCCGCCTCTCGCCTGGAACGTTAACTGGAGAGGCACCAGCACCTCCTGACCCCACTGAGGGACAAAGGTGTTTAAAAAAAGGATGGATGGATGGATGGATGGATGGATGGATGGATTGATGGGCTTTTCCACTCCTAACTGAACTGACAGAACAAATTAAAGTTGTGTTTTTTTTTTTTTACATGTTTGACCAAGCTGGTGAAGCTACTGGTGTGTCTAAGTGAGCTGTTCTGATACAGACTTAACAAGTAAATTTGTATTTCAGTACATCTATGTCTGTGTCTAAAAAAAAAGAAAAATTTTACGTTAATTCAGCTGTTTTTCTGTATTGGATGTATCGGTTGATACTAAACCTCAGATATCGGTATCAGTATCAGAAGTGAAAAAGGTGGATTGTGTATCTCTAATTGTAATCACTAACACCACCTCCACTCTCCATTTAAAATATCATGGAGTGATCAGTTAAGGGACATTAAATACCTCAACTTTTGATCAGGATTCTGATGAAAAATCCTCCTCCCGTATTTCTGGTTCTGCTGCAGTGCTAGCTTTAATTTGCACATAAACAGGAATAATAAGTTAGAATTTGTCTAACATTTCATAGTCATTCTATAACTTCAGTCACCCGACTGAAGTGTCTGTAGGTTGGAGTCCTCATCTTGTATTGTATTGGCTTGACAAATATTTTCACTTTCATAAATTGCTAAATATTTTGTGCCACGAGTTAAAATGAGAATATCTGAGCTGTTCCAGCCTCACAAAACGTCCCTGCAGTCAAGTCTAATTTTCTGTGGAGGGAGTTAAACATTTGTGTGCTGCTTTTATCAGAGCTTCAGGAGCAACAATAGCACAACAGAAAGAAAAAAAAGAGAAAAAAAAAAGAATTTTATGTCACTAAGAATAAATATCAGTCATCCAGACCAAGATATGTTTAACACGTTAACACCTTAAGGAATCCTCTCTGTGTTGTGGACTTGTAGCCTGCTTGGTGCTGGAAGGTTCAGTCAAAGCTGATCATTCTGATTAAAAATGCAGCTCTGGTTATCCTTGATGCTAAAATCTCCTTCATGTCACTTCCCTCCTCCAACTTTGGTCAATTTATCAACATTTCAATTCGTGGAGTGGCAAAGTGCAAATATCTAACTGAAAAAAAATCCCAACCATTTAGTAATGCAGCTGTCCATATCAACATCCAGATCGGTGCTCCCGCTCCCAGACAGTGCATTAAGGTCTTTTATCGTGGCTCCAGTTTTATTACGCTTCTATCTTTTAACCGCCGAATTCTGTCTGGGATCTATGCACTGATCGCTGAAATCTGCCAAAGGCTATGAGAAATAACAGCACTTTAACACAAGATAAGATGTCAACATGGATAGGATTTTAGATGAGTCCATTAAAAATAAAGTTCACATCTTTCTGTGAGTTTGAATATTAAGACCCACATCAAATCCAATTCAGTCACTGAAATGTCTGTTTTAGTTTCAACTTTTCAACTTGTTTTGAGCCAAATCAAATCTAATCACACTTTATTAATCCCACAAAGGGGATTGTATTTTCTATAAAGGTAAATACAATAAGTCATTATGGAGAGGAATAATGCGATGGGGAGGAATGACTTCCTGTGCTGATAATTCACACTGCAGAGCTGAGCCAGTCGGTGACTAAAACACTCAATTAATTTGTCCTAATTAAATTTTGAAGAATACACATCAGGAGTAAACAATAATGAAAGAATGAGTCAATTGTTTTTCTGAAGTTCCTATGACAAATATGTCTGAAATCTGAACATGGCCTCCAGGCATTTGTGTGCCGCTGATTAGAATAAGAGCAAACTCTAATACTTTCATTTAATTAAGAGTCTTCTTTCCCCAACAGTACTTGCTTATAAATCAAAGACATACTGTAAATGCAACTTCAATGAGTTTTTAAAGCAAGAATTTCGGTGCACACATGTTTCCATTTTAATGTGGATTTTCAGAATCATTCCATATGAGCTGGAATGTTGTACAGCCGATGCCTCAGAATGACTGTGTTGCTGGAATGTTCTCAGATCACCCTCACTTTTACCAAAGCTTCTTTAGTAACACTTTATTTGACAGGGTGTGCATGAGACTGATATGGCGCTGTCATGAACATGAATACGATGGAGTCTTTATGTCTGTTTATGACTGTTGTCATGAAGTGTCATTCTGTAAATAACTTTAACGGAAAGTTGCTTTGAAAGTTACATTAATTGTCCAATAAAAGTGCCAACTTCGCATTATTTTGTAGAAAATGACACATTAATGGACTTTTAATTACTTTACTAAACTATTATTTACCAATTGACACTTCATGACAACACTCAGACATTCATAAAGACTCCTTCATGTTTATAACGGGTATCATGTCATGTTTATAACAGTGTCATATTAGTCTTATGCACATCCCTTTAAACAATTCTTTGCAATTCTTGTTCATGTGTGTTATTTCATACTGTTATCACATTTGAAATACATAAAATAAGTAACAAAAAATAAGAATAAATAAATAAACAAATCTGGTCTCCAAACACTGCTTGCTCTGTTGGTGGACTGCCTCAAACTTTCAGTTTGAACCACTAACACCATCTTGACTTATACTAGTATTGGTAATTACATACAATAATAACTTTATGAGGTTTTTTTTTTAAGTTCTTCAGGTTCCTATAAAGCAGTGGAGAACAGTAATGCTGATGTTTTGTAGCTGGAGTTATAAAGTCATGAGCTCCTATTTGGCGGAGAGAAGCCTGACATTTTATAAACTAAGCTCTCTGAGCTGCCTGCACTGGATTAAAGAAGTTTTAAACTAATACTCTGTCATACATTTCCCACATTGCACAAAGTTCAAGTAAAATTTGTTTTAAAGCTCCATGCCGTGCAAACCTCCCGCTTGCACCCAGGTTTGCATCTGTTTCCACCAGGCTGTGTGATCTCTGAGAACAGACACGTTGTACGGGCTGCAGAGACTTTTAGATGTCACAGCAAGAAACGCAATATTTTTTAATAAATACACAAAACATTGCAACTTTAACAGCCTGTTGACGCAAACGTCATCCTATAAATAAGACCCATGTGGTGACTCAGGAGACGAAGAGCCAAGTGGCTTTACAAGCAAGCATAATAAATAATCTTTAGAAACGTCAAGTGCTGGAGTGAAAATAAGAGAAAAACAAACAATTAGGTCAGGAAAACCTTGAAAGACCCTGAGAGAGCTTGGAGAGTTGCTTCTCAAAAAGTATTTTAAAATATTACAACCAAGAAAGATGAAAAAAAGAAATAAAGAATGACACAAAGCTTTTGAGAGAATGTCGTATATGATGTCTTTGTATTGTAAAAACTGCTTAGTTAAAAGCAAGTAAATGTATTTACTGATACAGCTCTTAGATGGAGGGAAGGATGGATGAATGGATGGATGGATGGATGGATGGATGGATGGAGCTGGGTAAAGTTAAACCCTCAAAATGTGACAATAGTTTTACCAAAGAATGGACTGAAGAGAAAACCAAACTCTAGATCATAATGAAATTAGAAAATTCTTTAGTGACACTAATTATGTGTTTTCCAGGCACATAGTGCCATTTTGTAGTACAATCAAGTAAGTATGCCAACTCTAGTGGTTAACCCCATGAAATTGTCCCTCTGTCTCTTTAAAAAACTCCTGCTCTTTCCATCCCTCTGCCTTCACAAAGTCATCATAATATTATCTATTATTATATACCCTTTAACAATGTTTTTACCAGCGTTGCACTGGGAAGTATTTCATATGATGAGCTCAGTAGATGCTTGCTAATTGCTGCTGACTAGTCTGAAGGAGCTCAGTGGGAGAGTTGAGGGCTCCTGTGTGAGAGGGAAGCCACTAAACTGCAGCTCCGAGGAGGAGCTACGTCTTTGAAGGCGGAGCTAGGCCCACCCAGGAGTTTTGCACAGCTGAACGGTTGCTATGGGATATTAAAGTATTTCTCAAACATTCATAAAAGAATCACGATAACACTCCAGCTATGTTTTTGATGAGGGAATAACATTATGACTTGGTAGAGCTAAAAAAAAAGTTGATCCTACATAACACTGCCCCCTTAAAGAAATAATATTACAGTTTTGTTTTGAAAGAATGAACAGGATTTTTTTTCCAGTCATCCCAGATCAATCAACCAATGAACCAACCAATCAGTCCACCAGGAAGTGGGGCATACCTTAGACAGGTTGTCATTTTGTTCCTGTCTTTCATCGCCTTTGTGACTGATAATTGAAACTGTGAGCAGATTTTACTTCAAACCTTAAACTTGTTAAATTGAGATTTTTCTCCTAAGAAAAGCCCCAAAACATCTGACTTTGTTTCCAGTTCTCAGCTCTGTACTCAAACAAATCTCTGAGCAGAACCAGAAAGCCCACTGAACTTAACTCAGTGATGAAACATTGCTAATGGCGCCGTAGTTTTCCTGTCTGGATTAATTACACTTTTAAACTTAGGCACTGCTGTGGGAAATGCATTAACACCACAAACATCAGAGAGACTCTCTGCATGCTGTTATCCCTGCCCTCTAGTAAATTGCTGAGTGCAGCGTTTGAATCATTAATTTCATCTTTTTTAATTTCTTTCTAACACAACCAGAAATTTCTTCCTAAATGCGAGTTGAGTTGGACATACCAGAAGGTTCTGGTGTAATTTTGCAACACTGGCTGATTTTCTTTTATAAAAAGCCTCCATTCTAATGCTGTGAACTGCAGCTCCGTCGTGGTGCTTGACTCCAAAGTCTTGTTCTCGTTTCCAGAGAGTGTCGCGCAGCTTCCCACTCTTTTAACGGCGGACATATGCCCCTTACTGTTTATTCCTGCACTATCCCACCACTTTACGCCGCCTGGAGCCAATTTTCAGGAATAAATGGCAGCAAAAGTGAAAGACTGTGGAGTAGGACCTGAGAGGAGACTGAAGTGGGTTTTACGGGTGTTTCTGCATAAAAGTGGCTGATAGAAAGCCGAGCACTTAGAAACGGTGACATGATTTAAAAAAAAGCAAAGTAGAACTATTTAGTCGATTCACAGCTGCATAAAGGAATTCGCGCAGATTGAGAGTTAGCATTTAAAATGTTGGATGATTTAAATGTAATTGAAGTGTCATTTAGCTGTCATAATATTTAAATCTCATTGACAGCATGTTCAGTAAACACTGTTGTTTCACTGATCTGTTTGCCTTTTTTTCCCCCAATTTCTTCTTAGAACTTGAAAGGAACCGCCTCCATGTAATGTTGATGGATTGAGACAGTGGAGCTGAATGTATTGCTGTGATCATTCATCTTGCCAGATGCAGCAAATCAGCACACCAAGGCGTAGATCCCCCAAAAAAATAAATAAAAAAAATCAGCCGCTATTGACAGAAGAGTTGCCTTCATCCAAGGACAAACAAGCAAAAACTTTCAGCCTCAAACAATAAGCCGATAAAATGTAGCGACTAAAGTGGGTTTCCTAAAGATGGAGTGTCATTTAATGTATCAGCAAGCAAAAGAGAATGAAAAAGTCTTTCATGTTAAACTGCATGATGATTTATCTGGATTTTTGTTAGTTTTAAACACAAAAATATGCTCAAGGGACTTACATCTGATGCTAAACCTGTTATTTATTTCCAACTGACTTTATCCAAACTAAGGAACATGCAGACTAAGCATAGAAAAGCCAGGATTCATTGCAGGGGCTAAAAAACTAACATTATCATAATGTTTTATGATAATAAAAACCGTTTTTATTATTCTACAATTTATTTATTTTTTTACCGTGGAAGAGGGTCAGTAGCTACATTTTAAATGACTATAATTGCGGAATCCGACATTGTGGAAATAGATTTACTTAGTTGGTATGGAAAAATTTCAAAACAAAACAAAACAAAAAAAAACTCTTGCACTGAGTTTAAGTTCATATTCTTCAATAAGAAGTTTAAGCGTGAGGTGAGGTGATTTTTTTTGTCATATCAAATTGGTTTATTTTGCACAACTGCAATGGAAACACTTTTTCTGCATCACATGAGTCATGTGATGCAGTAACATCAACAACCTGATGTTACTACTGGCACAAACCAAGAAGAAGACAACAAGAAGTGGTAGGAGGATCATGGAACCACATGTTTTTTAACGACTTATTGCGTGAACAAACTTATTAATGTGTGATTTTAATTGTGTTTCTTGTGTAATGGAAAAACAGCAATTACGAAATTGTATTTTTTTTCCTAATACCAGGGAAATATTGACAAAGTTTTGCGCACATTTTTAATGGAAACACAACTACTGAAGTGGTCAGGTCGGTGTATTCCTCGAAATGTCAGGAAACCAGCAAATTGTTCATTCGGAGTGTGAATGAAATTTTCCCTTAGATAGTTGGTTTTTGCTTGGACTAAAGAAATAAACATGCAGGTTTTTGTGTACGATTGACAGAGATTCGAACAAATGAATAAATATTGAGAGCTGAAGTGTTTCTATCTCAGACCGAAACAAGCTGACAGAACTTGTGAGGTAAAACATGAACCTCTTTCTCTCAGGGTCAAAAATTCAGTAAACCTTTATATGAACCAGTTTTCTACACTATTGTTAAAAACTGGCAAATAACAGCGAATACATACCTATCATCAAGAGAAACCCTAGATGACATGTTGTCCCCGCTGGTCTCCTTATCATGCCAAGTTTCCTCAGAGCTGCGTTTCTCAGTTCTGGTCCTCAGGGAAAACTGCCCTGCATGTCTCCCTTCTGCCACACACCTGCTCTGAATAAATGGGTGATTAACAAGCGTCTGCACCACTGGATGGCATACAGGAGTTAATGCTATCGTTTGAATCAGGTGTGCTGGAGCAGAGACGGTCCCTGAGGACCAGGATGGAAACACAGCCTGAGAGAATCTTCAGAACTGTTTGGTTTGAAATGATCTAATGGCTTCTCTAAGGAGAACCAACACACACAAATAACGCTTTCCAAGGAGAAGCCAGGTCACAACAAACCAACAGATGAAAACTGTTTAGCTTCAACGTCTGTTTCACGTTTTGTTCTAAACAGAAAATTATATGCAGTAGCCACGGTTAAGAAACATCAGCCACACTGAAAATGATTTAGTGTATCTCAAAGATGGTGTTCATATAAGTTTTTCTAAACGACTGGGGATGAGAAGAGCTTGTGTTTCAGAAAGAACAAAGACTTGTTTTCCTCCTTTGCATCAAAATATATTAATTAAAGTGTATATATGATGCTTTTAAATCCTTCCTTTTCACATCTAAATCATTCATTTATGGTCTAGACAAAGTAGAACTGCAATACTTTGATCTGAATTCCTGGTTATTGTTGCTCCAGAGAGGTGCGTTCTAGAGTAACTTGTTTTAGAGCAACTTGTTCTAGAACGAGCAACTCATTTTCCTGTGTTGTTTAAAAATGTGAATGAATCATTTCCTGCCACAATTAATTTGCAATTAATGGTTTCTTTCGGTTATTTAAATGAAAGTCCATCCATCCATTTTCTGGGGATCCTTGTCCATCGTTGGTTCAGGAGGGTTTCTGGTGCCGATCTCCAGCGAACGTTTCGGGTGAGAAGAGGGGTCACCTGGACGGGTCGCCAGTCTGTCGCAGTTAAATAAAAGTAATTACCTCACATCAAACAGGTTTGTCTAAGTGCTGTGATTCTGTGGTATTTTTACTGTGAGAAAATCTACAAGTTATTTACTTCCTGTTTGGAACCACTGTAAAAGTTTTGGCCTGCACTGAATGTGTTTGAGTTTCACCCTGTCATATTAAGTTGTATGTGAATGCATTTGCAGCTTAGTGAGTAAATAAGCCTTCATGCTAGCATTTTGGGCCAGCTACCATTCTTTATTTTTCTAAACCTGAAACACCTTTTCCTCCACAGAGTGATTCATATCAGGCTCTTTCTTTGCAGGATCTAGTGTTGTATCAGCCCACAGTGTATAAACCAAGCTTTTTTCTTATCACAGGCAACGTCTTTGGCAATCAGTGTAATTCCAGAGTATATATACAACGTTCTCGCAGACGTGATGATGTTTTTTTGCTGCCGCTTGATAACGTTAGACTACTGGGAGTATATCTGTGGTGGTGTGAGCGTCTGCACGGCTCCGATTAAACTTGAATTATCTGTAGAAAAACTGGCTGCCGTTTCCTTCAGCTCAATCACGGCGGCTCATCTCCTGGATGTTATTACTGCTTTATTCTGAAGTGAGTTTCAGCAATCAGTGGAATATACGCGTCTCTCAGAAAACATGTGATTTACTTTCCGAAGTTTGGATGTCACCCGTCCTTCCTATCTGTGAATTAAATCTCTTATGGTTTAACACTTGTTGCTGTCTCTTTATTTAAAGTATACAAAGCGATTAAAATGGAACAGACTCTGACTTTTTTCATATTTTGGAACGAAAGGGACAAGTAAACAAAGCCGTTGAATATTCCAAAATTTACAGGAAGAACATTTTTCTTTGTTCTGAAGTTGATTGTGAAACATTCTATAATGTAAAATGTGTCATTTTATGCATTTTTTGTACCATCCAGACAAAATCCCGTCAATGCTTTTAGTGAACTACCTAATTGGAAAATGATTATCCCCTTTAAGGCCATGACAGAAGCATCATTGTGGTGTGTAATTAGACTGGCACACTCGTCAGATTGAATGATATATTTTCACATCTTGCTTTTGTTCTTGGCTTAAAAGGAAGTTTGTGTATGGAATACATTTAACGTAACAGCTTTGTCACTGGAGAAAAACCTTTTCTTCTCATGGATGTTGCCTTAATATAGTAGGCAAATGAAAGAATGACATTTAAATCACATCAAATTTAGCAGCTGGTATAAATTGCAACAACTGAGATGGTGTTGAAGTCATATGTGTCATAACAAACATACACTGGTGCATATTAATTTCTCCTCTGACACAGGGTGTTTGTCATATTCACAGAGCTGATAAGAACAGAACAACATGTCTGTACATTTACAAGAAAATACTTGTATCAAAAGAAACCCATATTCCAGTAAATTATATTAAACTATATTATTATTATACAGTCAAAGATTTATTTTTGACTATTCAGACAAGAGTTGTGTAAATAATATACTGAGTGGTTATTAAAAATATCTAAGAATAGTCTGTGTCACAGTCAAGGTACAGTGCATAAACAAATATTGTAAAAGTTGCTATTAGTTTATCATGGATGTTTAAATAGTGTTAATATTAGAATGTTAATACATTTATAGTTTACATTTGGATAATATCAAAGGCACAGTCTGCAAATAGATGAGATTGAAGGTTTGTTGAGTAAATTCATGTTATGAAGAGTGCAGTGGCAAAAATATATTATTATTAAAATTACTTTTCTAGTCGTTGCAGCCACTCGAAGCCCTTTCCACAAGAGCCACATTTACAAAATCACACACACACACCCACACACCCACACACCCACACACACACACACACACACACACACACACACACACACACACACACACACACACACACACACACACACACACACACATTCTTAGGCAGCTGGGATCGACTGCCTTGCTCAGTTACATCAACAAGCTGGAATTGAACTCAGATTTCTGATTTCATGCGACTCCTTTTCCCACAAAGCCTCAGCCGCTCTGGAGAGGAAGCTCATTTCAGCTGCTTGTATTATTTCAGTTATGATTCATGTGTCATGACTGGAACACAGACAGAAAGATATATTCTGAGCTTGGCTCATTCTTCACCACGACAGACCAGAGCAGCAGTCGCTTTACTGTAGATAGGGCCTCAATCCATCTATTTATCTCTGGCCCCATCACACACCATCACTTGTAAACAAGACATCAAGAGATGTGAATTTCTCTGCTTGTCAAAAAAAATAAAAAATCCCAAACCTGGAGGGAGGAGTGCAGATTTTCTTCTGATTTGCTCCAGACTTTGAGAAACTAATTGTCGTCCCAGAACACGTCAGAACATTTATTACGTTTCTGACCTTTACCCTCTGAAAAATCACCACTGAACTTAAAAAAAGTCTGTATTCGTGTTAAAGTGAAACACTTCATGAATCCACATTTTCTAGTGAGATGTAGGCCTACCAAGCTGCTTATTATGTAGGATTTTTATACTTGTTGCATGCTTTCTTAAAAGTCAAAATGAATACCTTCATGTTAAAAGTATAATTTAAGCTTCTGTAAAGATGGTCGTTGCAGGACAATGAAATAGCTCCAGACTCAGAGCTTTCAAGTAAAAAGGACTGAATTAAAATTCACCACCACCTGTCACTCAGAGACTTTGCTCCACTCGTCTGAATAGGAATAATGTGTTTGAAAATCAATAACGCGCAAATCTCTCTCACTCTTTCTCTGTGAATGTATGAATGTGTGATTTGGATGAAACCTGCTCACAGATCAGTCGATGAATGAGAGTCGTTTCTCTGTTTGTGTGCTCTGATAGAAGAATCTGTCCATGTCTGCCTGTCACCAAAAAATGACAATCCAGTTCTACGTTTTGAACATGCTGAATGAACATGAATAATTCACGACTTCACCAATAAAACGATGTCCCACACGGGGATTGCTTTTTTTCTGCAGCAGTTATTTAACTGTGCTCTTTTGGAAGGCAACTAATTTAAAATATGCCTAATAAATGTAGCAGAAACACATTTCACTTTAATAAGCTGTGTTACTCTTAAATCAAATGTCAGAGCAACACAATTGAATTATTTTGCACACGACTAATAAGGAAGTCAAATAAACTTGTGATCTTTCCCTTTCATATTGTTAATGATGTTTGGTTGTGGTGATGGATGCCAGGTGCAGAACAGGCACAGACAACGCGGAAAGGTGAGCATTTTAATAAAAGAAGTAATTAAACAAGAACTTACAAAACAACAATGAATGCGAACACAGGAAAGGACTTCTGACTCCAGTCCAGTCTGATGTCCAGATGAACATTGATGTATTTATATTCCTCAACCTTCTCCACTTCTCCTCTTGTGATAGAAAGAGGATTTGATCCAACCCTGGTTCTTCTAAAATATGCAATAACGTTCTTTGTTCTGTTCACATTCAAGATGAGATAAGAAGATGCTGGTTTTTGTAGATGATTAGAATCATCATGCTGAAAGACTAAAGTGCAGAGAGAAAAGGATTGGTGAGAATACAGAGCCCTGTGCTGCTCGTGTGTGCCAATCATGAAGCCCACAGCCCACAGCTTCCTATGTCCGGTCCTGCTAATGTCAGTCCTGGAATTGTTTTTGAGAGCAAAGGACACAAAAATGATCTTTGCTCTGATTTAATTCTCATCAAGCATCCACAACAGGGAGCATAAAACATCTATCTATAAAAATACCCAGTCGACCCGCAGTAGAAACACACGAATCCTGGCACATAGATGTAAAGATCATAGCCACTGATGATGGCAGACAAGCAGTTTTCCTGGAACGATAAGCTGCTTCTCTATTAGCACATTGAGCAGCGCATACATGAGGATGACTGACAGATACCAATAGAAGCTCAGGAAGGAGGTGGAGGAGCTTCATCTTTTCACTGATTTTGTGTCTCATATTATACTGTTAGTTCTGTCTATTTGAGCTGTTTTAGGGCTTCATCATTATTATGTAGCTAAGCTGTTGCTGACCAGCCCCCAACTCACTATATGAATGTAAAAATGGCTGCAAGCAGATGCCCAGTTATTCAGCGATTCATCTTTGGCCCTGAGTCAGAGCCAGAAGCAGAAGGAGTGGTGCCTCCTGCTCAGCCATGAAAAACACAACAGCGGATTCTGAATGGGAAGTTATCGCTCCTGCGTTCTGAGGAGAGGGCTTGAGTGTTCTCCTACGGCCCTGGAGAAGGTGGAGTGGAACCCCACCTGGAGGATGGGTGTCATTTGGGATGAGTTGGGCTGACATTTTCAAGAGTTATTATTTTTTAATCTGCTGATTTGCATTGAACAGTTGAGACAGACATTTTCCTGAGTTGAAGTCTGTTGGTAAATCCTGCCGTGTATTGTCGGTTGTTTACAGAAGAGTCCTTAGAGAAATGATTCGTGCAAACTGCAAGATTGATTTGGCAATGTGGCTGGGACATTGCCATTAAAAAGTAAAATGCAGCCCAGTAGGTCTGTTTTCCATCAACAGCAGAATGTTCATGGACACATAATCACATGGCAGCAGACAACAAAACACTTGTGTTTTCCAGCAGCCATTGTGCAGCGCATACAGCGGCAAAACCAGCTGACAAAACATTTTCTTTTTCTAAAATTGAAGTGATCAGAGTACTGCTGAGTTTAGTGAGGGGTCGGGCTTGGCGGGAGTTGCTAGGTTAATGGGACAGGTGTTTGCAAAAACACATTTTCCAGCCACCAACTCAACATTTACTTATTGCCAAAAATTGTCTGGGTGCTTTCTTTTAGAGCTCAGATAGTTTACTGACCCAAATGGAAGCACAAAAAAGTGCAAAAAGACAGTTTTGCTTAATAGGTCCCCTTTAAAGTTATACATTTTTTAAAACAATAATCTTGTACACATGCATATTTGTTGAACATTAGTCCCAATATTCATCATTTCCACATATTTAAGAGTTTATAGAAATTATTTCTGTGTATTTACATTTTGATGGCAGACATGTTGAACTCAGTGTTGCAGTCGTTCTTTTGGAATCCAGAGGTTTGGAGGGGAGAGACCTGAACTGGGGAGTGAAACCTCACTAGTGTAGGTTCAGTGTTTCCTCATCTGTGAGTGCTGCAGCAGAAGCACTGAGCTACCTCACTGCACACTCACAGATGATTTAACAACCATCTCTTAAGCATTGCCATGGATTAATAGAGCTTGACATAAAGCCTTTTTTTTGCTGGCTTTAGCTCTTCCTGCTGAGCTTCTGGGGAATTGAGCAGCCATGTTTTTCCCAGACACCAATATTATTTGCACTGTTCATAATACTTTTTTGGGCTTGGGGTTTATGTTACACTGCCAAGTGTCTCCAGTGACTATTGGCAATCTCTCGCTTTATGAACTCAGACCTAAGACGCATTTGCTGGTCTAAATATAGGCCTAATAATTCAAAACCTGTTTCTTAGAAAAGCCTCTGTGTGTTTTGTCACTTTAAATATGTTAAGAATGTTAGTGGTGGTGCTGCGTTAACTTGTGGGTTTTAATGGCTGATATTATGGGTCTACATTTATCTTGTAGTTACCTCTTTTTTGCTATGTTTCATAGTTCAGAATCGAGAAAATAAAGCAGAATCTTGAGTTCCTTGGATTTTTTTCTCAGGCTTTTAATCACCTCAAATTAATCCCACAGTAAATGCACTTACTTCTAAGTTCAACAAAGCTATAAAAGAGAGCTGATAAACCATGAAGTCGAGGTGCAAACATCTAAATGGACAACATGGCCTCTCATTGGATCTCCCACAGGGATTTCTGGTGGAAGTAAAGCTATATGTGGTGCTATAGATATGGGCTTCCTCCTAAAACTCGTTGCCTCAACCTGCAGGTGACCTTCCAAAGTACAAAGTTAGTCAGAAAACCCCAAGATCCATACCGCAGATTTCACAGGAAAGACAGATCATGATAGGTCTGCAGTGCTCAGAATGTAAATTGAGTCACAGACGCAGGAAACGGCTGAAAGTACATAGATTAGGCAGAGCTTCTTCTGAGATAAAGCTGAGAATTGGGCTTTTTGATAATTGTCTCCCTCTGGGAAAGAGAGAAAGTTTCCCAGTTTTAAACTGAGCAATGCTTGTGATTTTTCATAGTCATTCTCGTTAGGGGTGAAAACAACAACCCTGTAAGGAGTGCTGTGTGAATATTTTTGCTGTGAGGTGTGAATACTATTGACGAAGCCAGAAATACAGCAGCCAGCTATGCTGTGTGAGAGTGTCTGGGATTGCAACAAACACAAGGTCAAACACTGAGAAATGTTCTGATGACAAGGCAAGGTAGGTTTGTTTATATTGCACAGTATAGCAACAAAGTAATAGAAGGTGCTTTACATGATGAAAACATAAAGAAACAAACATTATTTAATCAAATGTCATTGCCAAAATACTCAGAAATTGTCATAGTGAAATATGGGAATGACTAAAACTAATCTATATTCTTCTTGGTATTTACCCTAAACAAATTCTTTTTTAGCCTATAATTTGAAGGAACTCAGTATTCCAGCTGTTTTTTAAAGTTTTTTTTAACATGTAATCAAATTAAATTAATCAAAGTGAATATATTAAGTTCACTAAGTTGTCATGTTAAAGAAATCTAATTTAATTAAATGTAACAAATTAACTCATTTTTTCATTCTGGAGCTGCATTCTCTTTTTTCAGTCTGGTTGTTTTAATTATTAAGAGAGAAAGATGTAGAAAGAAGTTGTAGTGTAAAAAATGCTCACCTGGCAAATTTTTAAAGCAAAATCAACACTATGTTGCATATCGTACTTAACACGAGTTCAATGGTAACTGCACCAATTTAAATTCATTAACTATTCCAACGGTGAAACAATTACAGGTACAATAATCAAACCTGTGCTTATCGAACAAATCATTTCCATTTCATTTGTTTGTGTCTTTCCAGAGCGATGATTAGAGTTTGGAGGAACCAGAGCAGCAGAGACCTCACAGGACAGCCGATGTGAGGCTTTGCTGCTGCTGACCACATGAACACACGCACGCCGTCCAGCAGGGAGGAGAGGAGGCAGCCAGTGTTTTTCCGAGAAACAGAGAGAACATCAATCTTGCCCAACATGATTTGCTGACTGGATGAAAGCACTCCATCTATCTTATGCAGTTTATTGAGGGAAAATTGGTTGAATTTAGCGCATTTGTTCCACAAAGTGAGAGAGGAAAATAGATTAGGAGATGCCCTTGTCCACATCTTTGGTGGAGAAACAAATTACAGCAACGGTAGGATTTTTGAGAAAGAAACCGGCTATATATTTATTTATATAAATAAATATATATATGTTATGGTGTACAGCGCAGTCTGAGTGCTTCTGTTTCCACACTTCCACGTAACAAAATGGCTTTTACCCAGAGTCTTCAATTATTCCAGGGCACCAACAATGTTGGACTCCTGCAATGGCTGCCCGGGATGGATTTAAAGTCCTTCAAAAGATAACAGCCACAAAGACGAATCCTCTCCATCCCTTTCCTCACACTCCTGATTTGATTTCCGGTCTTATGTGTGCGAGTTCAAAACCAGAACAACAGCAGTCTGATCTGCATCAGCCTGCAGGCTGTTTCACTGATAAGTACCTGAAATTGAAGTGAAACCTTTTCCGTCTCTTTTTCTAGTTTTGCATCACCAGGCTAAATGTAGGAACAGGTCAAATGAAGCCTAATCAGTAACCACACTTTTGTTTGCATACACTAGTAATTCCTATTCTGAAGTCATTTCTTTAGGTCTTAGAAATGAGTAGGTGTTCAAATAATTTATTTTTAATCTTTATAAGTAACAAGAAATGAGCAACTCTACAAACTGAAAGATAAATCCAACATCAATGGTTCTCCCACTTCCATATCCATCATGTCCCATAGAGCTGTAGGCTCTCAGTGACTGTGTCTTTAAGTCAGATCCTGCACCTACCTGGTACTACAGCCTGCCTACGTCCTCATCATCATAAAAGAAAACTTTAATTAGGTCCTTCCATGTAGGTGGTTACACTTCAATCATTTCCACTACTAGAGGACATGAAATGATTAACGGTGCTTTGAAAACGTGTTTATATACAACTTGAACTTGATCCCCATTCTGTCGTGTTATAACCATAAACTGTTATATTTAACTGGGATTTTATATGACAGCTCCACACAAAGTAGCGGGTCATCGTGAACTGAATGAAAAACGATACATGCTATTTGAAAATGTTCTCAAATGGCTAATAAGGATGCATATTCTACATACACACTGATTCCAAGGTAACTCTTGATGAGTCAGGGAGAGTTGTTTATCCCCAGCCGGGGAAAAAAAGAGATGAATTCAGGGAGTCCTAATACCAAGAACCACTGCTGACCAGATCATTGAACCAGTTCTACAAAGGACAGTGTTTCAAAATTCCTTCACATAATGGAAGATAAATATTTTTTATTGTCCCTCATTTTGTATATTTAGTGTATATTCAGATGTATCAGATACTATGTATCTGGAAAATGGCAGTACACAGGCGCACATAGAAATAACAATAAAAAAGTAAAAAAAAAAAAAAGTAGAGCAGTAGGAGAATTGTAGCACTGTCAATCATCCTTATGTACGTACTACTCGCACCCTCTTTGTTGCTTTCTGCCAGACTATTGCTAGTTCTCCAGCACGGCCACCGATGACGGCAGATAAACAGTTGTTTCTCTGCCATCAGCACATCCAGCTGCATGTACACAAGCTTGATTGACAGTGCTAAAACCCTCCTCCTGGCTCTGATTGTTTGATTCTGACTCAAAGTGGTGCATTTCTGCAGATGGCAGTATTTTCATAGTGAGGAGGCAGAAGGACTCTATTTTTTCCCACACTATAGGTCATAACATGATAACACTTCTAACAGGTAGGCTGAAAACACAATGTAAATGCTTATAAAGTTACATGCACCTTTAACAGTGCCATGGTTCATAGAAATTGTAATTCAAATGAAGTCAGAAAAGCTTGACTAGTCCTGATTCTGTACCCTGCAAACAGTTTGCTCAGAAGCGGATCCCCTTTTGTAAAAAGGAAAGCTTTCTCAGATTTTCAACTTAGCTCAATTGGTGGATAGCTCCAGGGCATCAGATCGGTAAAACACACCAAGGCATGTTCACAACCACAAGGCTGTAGCCAAGAATTCTTTTCATCACTGATTGGTGAGATACGGTTTGACTATTTCATGTGTGCCATGTTCCAATCAGCGAAGATCAAAAATTTTCCCATAAAAAAGATTAGAAAGGGAAGATCAATACAGTCTAAGCTAAACTGAGACTCAGCATGTGTGTATTAGTGAGCTTTACCTGTTGGAGGATTTTATTACCATTTTGTCTGGCTTGCTGTGCCAGAATTTGAAGTCTTTATTCTGAGCTGAAAAGATCACAGGCGGTAAAAAGATAGTTAGAACACAGACGTGTAAAAATAAAATCAGTCACATGTTCATTTGTAGCCATCCAGCCTGTATTGACACTAGGGATCCTGATTATGATTTATGAGTTCTGAGGTGTGAGGATTCACCTGTCCTAAATCTCACACCAACATTTCATTAATGCCATAAAAACACTTGAGACACATGAAACCAGCAGTGACATGACCTTTTCTCCTCATGTGTCATGTCAAGGATCCCATATGGATATGATTTGATTTTTAGAAACATGCTGCACAAATTACAGCAACAGAGTCTCAGATGGGAGTGGAACATGGACTCTGATATTCACCATATACAGTACAAATTCTAAAAGTCCTTTATTTTCACTTCTAAACCTGCAGAACAATAACAATAATCTAGATTGAGTACAGCTTAGCAACGGTGTGTTGCTATGTTAGGAAATTATTATTTTATATCAAATGTACTTTGTTCACATTTTTGTAAATTCTTTTAAAACTTGTGATCCTGTTGTTGCTTTACAGGTCAGGTTTCTGCTCATTTCCTTCGTTATGAGCAGAAACTCAGATGATGCTTCACTGAAGCTGAAGCACTGAAGTAATTCAGCTTCAGTGAAAACAAAATTGTTCTGTTCTTTTGGAAATACCAAATTATGTCTTTACTTTCTCCAGGCTGCACAAGCTAAAAATACACACGATGAAGTGAATTCTTTCAGATCATACTCAAGACTTTCAGTCATTTTACTGATTTTCTTCTTCAGCGTTATGAGGAGAGGAAACCAGGAAACATACCCAGATTCAGAAGCAGGCTTGATTTGTCAGCATTCAGCACTTCAAAACCCCACAGTAGCAAGAATTAAGTGTCTCAGTGATGGTCCGATTTATGCTGATCCCCTCCTACAGGAGCAGCAGGATCTCAGCTGGTGTGTGTTTGTGACCCCCAAGAGGAAAAACTCTTGAAGAAAAGTAGCAGGTGTGTGTGTGTGTGTGTAGGTGCGCGTGTGCATGTGTGTGTGTGGGGGGATCAAAGAGAACAGCAGTCTGGGATGCAAGTGCAGCCTGGTGCGGTGGGATGCTGGAGGGGGCAGAGGATGACAAGGGTGGTAATGTATTCTGACAAAGCTTAGCCAGCCAGTCAGAGCTGACCAACACTCATCTGTTTGTTCTCTGTATCTCCAAACCTGCAAACCACTTGGCGCGCTCAGCCAGCCCAAGATTAAAGGCGTAATCACAGGTCAACAATGTCGTCTTTTGCATCATTAGCCTCCGTTCGTCTGACTCCGTAATGCATCACCCACAGGACCGAGCTGGCAGATCCCTCGTTCTTTTTCCCTCTTTTTTTTGTTTTCCCTGGATTGGTGGTTTTTACAGCAGCTGCTTAGAAAAGAAGAGACTGCATTCTGTGTGGAGGAAGTCCAAGTAATCACAACCACAGCAAACGCTTGGCAGCAGGGCTTCTCTCTTTTATTTTTTTTGCTGCACTCAGTTGGGATTTTGCCCTGGCAAGGCTCCTCTGCTCATTTTAAACCGACTCTGTTGTGTTGTCAGGCTGTTTATGCATTCTTACTGTGACATGGCAGTAACTGGATGGGAGACGACTTGGAAGATAATCCCTCCTGACATCATTTAATGCACTGTTTCACACCGCAGAAGCAACACGTCCTTCAGCCAGAAGCAAGCTAAAGGTTTAGGCATGATTTTTGATTTTCTTCGATTTATAGATTTTCCAATCCACAATGATAATATTGATGGTGATGTAAAGGTCAGATTAGTTGGCATCCTGAATTGTTACTTCTACTATTTTTTGTTATTGTCGCAGAGTTGTATAATAGGACTATATTATATTATATATATAGAGTTATATTATAGGACTTCTTTAAAAAAATTATTTGGTTTTTTTTGTAGAATTTTTAGCACTATAAAAATGTAGGTACAAAGACATGTGTTCATTTGTGTTTTATACACACAGACAGATCTGGATCTGGTTTGTAATTATCCATATGATAAATTGGATCAAATTTGATCAAATCAATAGACAGGTAACAATAAAACAAAAGAGAAACGAAGTGTCAGCAGAAGATGCTCTTGAAACTATTAAGTGGAAATGTGAGTTATCCAGTAAATGCTCTGATTTCTTTTAAATTTCACTTTATGGTGTCAGTTTTGTCTTTCTGCATCGTGCTGATAACAGTTAATCACAGCAGGGTTTGTTCTGTTTCACTTTAACCCTACCGCTTCTTTCAGTCTCAGTAACATGATGGAGAAGACGCTGCAAACACATGAGGAGGATTTCAAAGCCCTACTTTGTGCTACTGGCCAAGATTCATTTCAGAAGCTCAAGTGTCCCAGCAGGGGCTTCGCTGGAGAGGCACCAGCACCTCCTGACCCCACTGGGGACAAGGGTGTAAAGAAAATGGATGGATGGACAATACTTACTTAAAATACTCACACCCAAAGAAAACTACTGCATCAATAACTGGAGTACAGTGCCTTGCAAAAGTATTCAAGCCTTTAAGGATTTATGTTTCAGATTTTGTCATGTGCCTGGTGACCCTTGCCTTCCCTCTTTTATCACTTACTTTCCCTTCCTTGCACTTTCAAATATAGACCACTTGAACCAAAAAAGTCTTTAAAAAATGAAACTGATGGCTTGATATCCTTGATTACTGTACATATTGTTAACAGTACCAATATCTATTTAACTCCTTCTCAGTTCCTCCTTGCTGGTTCCTCTCGTCTAAACCTGTTACATCCTGTTATTTTCCTCGTTTCTTCCTTGTGTCCCCTGCTGGCTTTTCCCTTGTAATTATGTTTTTTGTTCCGCTCTGGCTCCCTGTGTTTTTCTTCATTTTTTTATTAAAATTCTAAATCGACCTGCCACCTCTGCCTTTCTGAATTTGGATCCACCATCAAAGACACGTAACATGACAGAAATTGCACTAAGACACAAGATAGTATGTTTTACTTAACGATGGTAAGTCAAGTAAGATCTAAGCAAAATCTCAATAAACGTTCACATTACAGTGTGATAAAAATGTGAAACAAATCAGAGGGACGTGAATACTTTTGCAAGGCTCTGTACATGTTCTCCTCAGGAGGAACATAATGTTCAATTTTCCTCTGCTCCACAATCAACTCCTTCACTTTGTTGACATCCAATATGAAATGACTGCTGCCACCCCATTCTGCACAGTGGTCTACCAGTTCTCTGTGTTTAGATTCCTGTTCACCACTCACAGACACCACAACTGCAGAGTCATTGGAGTGTTTCTGCTGATCGTATGACTTTGGGCTTTGCTGAAAGCCTGAGGTGTACAAAATGATGAACAACTGAGAGCGAGGCTAGCCTCCCTGTGGTCCTCCACCGCTGCTTACAGCTGTAACACAGAGCACAAATGCTCATCAAAGGACCAATCAATAGTTTTGTTGTTATGCTCATGTTGAAGTGATAATGTCAAAAGTCCAAAACTAAACCCATTCATTAAATATGAATGTGGACAAAAATTACATTAATGAGGAAGTGCTATGTATTTTCCAGTCAAATAGTTCCATCTATTTGACCGGTACAAGTACAAAATACAGTACATCAAATCGGACTTAAAAACTTTGACTCTGTAACTTAACACCCTGAAATTGGGCCTCTGTCTCTTTAAAAAGCTCCTGGTCTTTCTGAAACTCCACCTTCAGGAAGTCATCACAACATGGCTCCTCTATTAACCCTTTAACAACGTTTTCATCAGTGTTGCAGGGAGAAGTCACTCCACAGCCCAGATGCTCAGTTCCACCAGCTGTTTGCTAATTGCTACTCACTAGTCTGAAGGAGCTGAGTGAGGGAGTTGTGCAGGAGGGCATTTATGTGAGAGGGAGGCTTGTAAACTGAAGCTCAGAGGTGGAGATGTGTTTTTAAGGAGGAGCTAGGTCCACTCAGGCATTTAGCACAGATGAATGGTTGCCACGGGAGACTCAAAGATTTCCAAAACATGCATGAAAGAAGCAAGGCAATTCTCCTGGTGTGTTTTTGATGAGATAATAATATAACACAATGTAAAACTCACTTATAATGTACATGTTGTAAAACTCAGTATTATGTAAAAAATCAATTTCACATAAATTTTACATTTTAAAGAGAATATCAAGAATCTAAACAGTCAAAAAAGAAAGGAACTTAGAGAGGGAAAGAATTGAAGGAGAATAAAAAGACAGGAAGATAAATGAAACTGACCTGCAAAGGAAAACAGAAGATTAGAGTAAATATAAAACATAGATGAGAAGAAAAGTGGATGTGAAAACTGCAAGAGGAGCAGCAAACTGTAAAACTAAAGGACTAAAGGTTGCAGGGGCTTTATAAAAAAGAAAAAAGAAAAAGAGGAAATGCTTCTCATTTCTCAAGGGGCTCATAGCTAAGATGGACAAAAACAGCAAGAAAGAGAAAAAGGTCCAAAATAAAGAAAATATGTGCTACTTGATCTGCACAAGAAAGTGACAGAACCTTGGAGGCTCTTGTTGGGATCTGGCTGGACAACAGAATTCATTCTTCATCTTTATTTTCTGCCTCTTATCGATTCCCCGCTTCGCTTCCCTTTTGTTTCCATGTTAGGCTTTTTTCCTTCATCCACATCTTTCTGCTTCTCCCTCTTTTTGATAAGCTCTCCTGTTAAACTTTTCCACTCCCACTAAACCTTTCCACTCACTTTCTCCAGCCCTCTTCATTCCAGGGGAGCAGCTCCGTGATTGGCATTGCAGTCTGTTTTGACTGTCAGGTCCTGTTGGTAGATTTGGGTTTCAGTCTGTCTCAGCTTGGCTTATTTACACACAGCAACAAAAATAACACAACTTAGATTTGTAGCAAAAACTCAGAAAAAAAAGTTTTTAAGAAAATATGTTGACTCTGTGATTATGTGGCATAATTTCAACACGAGCTGCTAAGTTTCGATAACGTTTATTTCCTAAGTGCCTTTTAAAGCAGAATGAGATAAAGCAATACAACTTCAAAAACTATTATTTTGTTATATCTGCAAAACCCACTACAACTCACAGGGGCGTGAAAAAGCTTTGGTCTCTTCCTTGTTCCCAATTTTTTTGTTTTTTGCATGTTTGTCAAACATGAATGTTTCAGAAAATCTGACTAATTTAAATATTGAAAACAAATAAACACAAAATGTAGTTTTTAAATGAAGATTAATGGTGAAAATAACTCAAATGCTACATGGCAATGTGTGGAAAAAAAAGATTTCCCCCTAAAACTAATAACTGGTTGACTCTCCCTTAGCAGCAACAACTGTGATGAAACTGTATCACTTGCTTGCTGAGTCTTTTCCAGCTAGGAAGGAATTTTGGCTCCTTTAATTTGATTTTTCTTCAGTCGGTTGGAGGTGGACTTGCTGGTGTGTTTTGATCGTTGTCCTGCTATAAAACCTAAGATGGTTTCAGCTTAAGGTTATGACCAGAAGACTGGATGTTGTCCTTCAGGATGTTTTTGTTGACAGCAGAATTTGTGGTTCTATTTATCACAGCAAGTCTTCCAGGAGAAATCCTTTAGTCTCCCATGGCAACCATTCAGCTGTGCTAAAACCCTGGGTGAGACCAAGCTCCTTCTCGGAGCTGCAATTTCGTTGCTTCCGTCTTGAAGAGCAGGGCTCCCTTGCCATTCCCCCACTCAGCTCCTTCAGACTAGCCAGGAGCAATTAGCAAACACCTGGTGGAACTGAGCATCATCCCAGCTCATTATACGAGCTAATTCTCAGTACAACACTGCTGAAAATGTTGTTAAAGGGTTAATAGAGAAACCATGTTGTCATGATTTCCTGAAGGCAGAGTTTCAGGAAGAGCAGGAGTTTCTTAAAGAGACAGAGACCCAATTTCAAGGCATTAAATTGTGAAATCAAAATTTGCTTAAGTCATATTTGAAATATATAGAATTTTCATAATAACTGAAGAAAACATAGTTACTTGTTTGCGCTATGAAATGGCTCTATGTGCCTGGAACATAATACTGCCTTTTTAAGGAAAGACTTGAGAACAGTTCTGGTTAAGGTTGGGGTTGGGGGGATTAAGGGTGATGACACATTTTCACACCACTGTATGTTAAGTCTATTATTCAAGATGTCTTCTTTCAGCAGTCTTCTGTCAGACAACACACAGACTGCAGCTCAACAGAAAACTGCTGAAGAGGGAACCTTTCACAATAAAATGTAAATAAAATAAAATGTTTTGAACTCTGACTGATAATATATCACAGGACTATAAATACATTTGTAGTACTACTAAATGAATGTATGATGGAAGTGAAGGTACCTGTTTACCTATGAAGGTAATCTATTCAGGTTTAATGAATAGATTAAGATATGAGTAATAAAGATATGAGACACATTACATACAATACAATATTATACAATATTATGTCATATAGTGCTAATATATGCTACAGCTCTGCTCGGAAGCCCAACACCTGTTTTCCCCTCAATGGTTTTATACTTCAGCATCAGACAGAAAGCATGAAGTGAAATTAAAACCTTTCTTCCATATTCTTCTATGAACATGTGAAACAGCAAGTTGGACCAACTTGCAAAGAGATACACTGACTTTTTTTATGTGAACAAGAAAGATAACATTTATTCAGTAATGACACAGATTCCTCAGACTTCACTGCTTCATTAGGAGCCAGAAAAATCTTTAGCAAATCTAGCATGATAAGAACTGAAATAAACATTGAGGTAACAGTGAAAAGATTATTAAGGGAGATGGATTTTAGGGTTTTAGGTCTCAAACCGATTCATCACTGAGAACCAGACATTGTCATTAATTTGTCATTCTCTATTTAAAATACTTAATGAAGGAGAGATGCTCTGTGCGGCTAAATGTGGTTGGTTGATGCTGCTGTATAATTTAACAGTCCACACAGAGGTCGGGAAAACAGTACAGCTAGAAGTTTGAAAGGCTCTGGGTCATCGCTCAATGTTGTTCACCAAATTAGCTCTGGTTGTTGAGCCGTTCACATTACAAAGTTCATTTTATCTCGGCGTCTGCATTTAAAAAAAAATAAATAAATAAAGCTAACCATTACCAAGGATGCATCAGAAACGGATCCCAAATCCAGAACTCCAGAGCTGGTTTCCTGCAAGTTTTAGATTCTTGTTTTAAATAAATAGGCCATTTGTTTTTTTTTTTTACTTTACAATATGATGATCAAAATGTGAATTCTCTTCTTCCGACTTCTGTGATATAAAAGAACAAACTCCAAACAAAACACACAACGTTTTGCAGAGCTTCTTCATGCTTCGTCAAATTCTCTGAACGAGATAGTTGAGATTTTGTTGCGTGGCCTCTTTTAGGTTTTTAGCAGTTAGCGTCTTCCTTAGAGCAGGCAGCTGTCAGAAAATCTTTCATGTTGTTTCTGAGACAATCCAGCTAACAGTTGAGCAGACAGAGGACAGCTCTGCAGCCTTTCTCCTGCAATCTCAAATGCTTCACAGTAGTTTGTGTGAATCCATGTTACAGTATGGTGCGGACTGCAGAGGAACACACACACACACACACACATCAGATCCATGTTTCTTTCTATTTGCTGATTCTGTTTGTTTGATGCTGTTCTTTGGGCTTCAGGCTTTCAGTCATAAGTTAATATTAAATTTGATTTATAACTGAGTTTGCTATCAGCTCTGGTCAGCTTTCACCCTTTTTATGTTTCAACTATTGAATTGCATATAGATTTGAGAAATACACAGATATTTCTCAGTATTTTTTTCTAATGCAATGTACAAAACTCCCCGGGCAGAACATTTATTTATTATTTATTTATTTATTTAGTTACACGACGGATCAATTTATGTATATTCAAATACTCTAGTGTAGTAGTGACTTCATCATAGAATGAGGACCAACATACTGCTAGTTTAAAAACATCATTTTCTCTGAATTATGGCTTTGTAGGGATTTGTTGCATTTTTTCTTCACTTCTGGATTTTGCAACAGATCTCTTTATATACGTTTTGGTAAAACTACTGTTTACCTTTTTGTTTCCAACCAAACAAATGCTGTGGAGCAAATGGAAGTATAAGCAGTACTTTGTCAGAGGTTTGTTGGCTTAAGATTTCCATTTTGCTCTCTGCTCTAATCATTCATCATCAGTGTTTCAACAGAGAAGCAGGACCAAAGGAAAAGCTGACAAAACAAGGAGCTTTACGCATTTTACTCGTTAAATAAATTGTGTCACCAGTTGTGTTCTAGTTGTTCCAACATAGATACTGCAGTTCAATTTTCATTTACACCAAATCATACACAGTCACTATTCACTCTACACCTGCAGAGGTGCAGAGTGAATTTTGGTTTTCATTATTTTTTAAGCACATGAGTTAGAGGAGGTGAAGCTTCTGAATTGAGAATATTCCCCTCAAACATCTAGTAGACCTTTTATATCATCAACATTATCAACAAATCTACAGTCTATTATTCATTCCACTGTAACACTGTTTTCATATTTTTGTTTATTGATTCAAGTTTTTTTGACAGTTTTATATCAAACAGTTGTTTTGATTTCAGGCCATTTTGCACATTTTAATGACATTACCACAGTCTATGTTATTACACCTTCCTTATTATGGAACCAGTGATTGCCTCAATCATAATGATAAGTTGTCAGAAAGACCTGACCTGCATGACCTGCAGAGATCCTGAAGGGTGAAGGATGCTCTTCTGCAGCTGTCAAAAACTATAGACAAATTTGAAAGTCTACCATTAAACTAAGAGGTTTTCTGTAATGCTGTTTTAATGAACACTTAAAAATTGTCCGAGTAACATTTGAGTTTTTACTTTGGTTTTTCAAAGTTGAGTTTTTCTCATTTCTCTGCTGTAGTACAACATTTTTATTGGTATCCAACAATACAAATATATGGATCCAGTAATTAAAATGTCTTTTCGTTTAAAAAAAAATCCCTTTACGTTCTAAGTGAATCATTTCCTAACTTGCAGAAAAAACACAACACAAACACAGATAAATGAAGCAAAGGGAGTAAATCTGAGAGGAAATTATTACTTTCTGCAGATTGAACTCTGTGTTAACTCAGACACACACACTGATCATCACATTTTCTTTTCCACCGTTTTTCACGTAGCTTAGCATGAAAACCACATCTTCAGTCATGGTAATAAGTGAGGGGCTCAGCAGACGCTGTGGACGCTCACATAACTCCAGAAACGAGCCGTCGGTCCGCTCTGGTTTTGTGTGCAGTGAGGGTTCAGGCCAGTTGTTCCTCTTGTTTTCTCTGCGCCGTGTGTCCCTCTTTCTTCTTCTGGTGTGGTAGTCTGTCATTTCCTCTGCCTGGTTCCTCGAGGAGTCAGACTGTCTGCGCCTTAAATAGTCTTGACCTCAGCACAGACTCTGAGGCTACCTCCGTCTTTAACTGCACTCATGCTTCTCCGTTTACATTAGAGTGTGGTTTTTTGAAGGTGGGTGATTTTCATTTCAGGCACGGTGCTTGTAGCCTCACACGCTGCAGCGGGTTTTTTTTTTAATGTCTCTCGAAAGCTGTATTTGTAATCAGAAATGGTCTCCATGGAAGCGGCGGGCCACATGATCCAGTGCTCCCTTTGAACTCAATTATGATGTCAGGAATAGCTGAGGTTTGTGTACAACAATCAATACAGTTTATAATTTGACTCTTCCATACTGGGGAATATTCCATATTAAATACTAATGTATCTGGAAAAAATGAGGAAAACAATCAGGCTGAAATTGAAACCCATTTCCATTAAGGAGTGTTCTTTGAATGCACTTATGTGATCAGAATGTATACATTCTGATCACATAAGTACATTCTGATCACATAAGTGCATAATAATAATTATATAATAATAATAATAATAATAATAATAATAATAATAATAATAATAATAATATAATGATTATAATAACCACATTTGAGACTCTTAACAGGGTGATAGAGCACCATGCCACGTTAAAATTATTACACAAAGTGACTCAAATTGGTGTCAAATGTTTGTGGTGCTGCTATCATTGTAAAGATGTGAAGAAATGTTTCCAAAGGTCATGAAAGGTCAACCAGTCCCCCTCTTTCAACCTTCTTCAGATCAGATAAAATTGGTATCAATCAACTCGACTATGTTTGTGTAGCATAAATCTTTGTTTGTGCTGCCTTGGCTTTGAAGGTTTAAGTTTAAAGGTCAAAAAGATCAACCCCAACCCACGTTTCCCCAAATCCCCCCCACACGTTTTTACTAACTCTAAATGACCTTTAAACTTTCATTAATATCTTCAAAGCCAAAGCAGTTAGTATATTTACTCAGATACACTTAATTTGATTACTTGTAACAAATTAGTTCAATTTTTAACCTGTTTTCTTTTTTCAGTGTATCAAAATTATTGCTTATTTTTTACACATTTCTAGCTGTTCTGGCTCTAAGTTACGATGCAATTTGTAATTTAATGCTCATTATAAAATACTTAGAAGGTTCACGTTACACACTACCAGGTGCTGATTTGAATCTCTTATCCTGTTCTGCCACATCAAGCGATGTCTTCACCAGAATGGAGCCATTAAATCATAATGAAAATCTTGAATTTACATACACTGTCAGGCAGCTGTATCTTTCACACTATATTAGTGCTTAAATGTTGGAACCAGCGAGACAGAGCTCTCAGGCGTCCCATCTTTTCAAGATGTTCCAGGACTAAAGTTATATTCTAATTATTAGAAATGCAAAGTGAGGCGCGGCGCCGCAGCATCTCCACGTGATGAAGCTCGACTGAATGTAATAAAAGTGTTTACTTCATGAATTATGAATGCTGCAGACTGGTCATAATCTTTGCTAAAAACATATCCTGTTAGGCATCCTCCAGTGGGGCGAATCAAAAGTTAAGCACACGAGCAACAACTTCTGCCGGAGCTTATCACCACCGGCAGGGATGGCTGGAAATTTACATGCAAGATGCAGTGTTTACTTCAGCTGCTCCCAATTGATAAAGCAAAGGGTGGAGGCAGTGGGAAAAAGGTAAAAAGCTTAGAGAGCAACGACCTGCAGAAAAAAAAGAAACTGAAATAAAAGTTGTAGTTCATGATCACAAATGATAGAGAGCAAAACTCCAAACCCTGAGGCTAAGGAGGCGCTGACTGATGCACAATGAGTCCTGCTGAAATATTTGCATGCCAGAAACAACGAACGTAACTTGAAGCTATGGTGAGCCTTCAAGTTCTTTGAAACAAACAAGGTCGCTCAGGTGCAGGGGTCATAAATATGAGAGCAAAATGATCTCCAAAGAAATGTGGGGTTTTTTCTATTATTTTACGAAGAAAACACAAGTATAATAAATCAAAACCCAAACAGGAAAGCATGTTTTTTTATATAAATTGTTTGTGAATAGAATAGGGTGCAGGTTATTTATTTTAACTAAAAATCAAAAAGTGAAAACTTTTAGAATTTTAACTATTTCTGCACAGAATCTTTTATTCAGGTCTTATGTCAATATTTTAAACCTTTAAATATATTGTGTATAGTAAAAGTTAGCATACATGTATGAAGAAGTACTTAAGTACAACAACAAAATACTTCCCTCCATCCCACCACTGATCTGCCAGACTTCATCTCCCACCTTCAGATTTTTCAGATGGCTTCTTGTTTGACGTGAAAAGAACAACAGCGACACTTTGCAGATGTGGCCGCGTTCGACGGGGCTGACAGCAGAGACCTCAAAAGCAATTTCACATTCAGTCGTGACGCTTAATTACATTTCCAAGGTGCTGCTGACTACCTGGGGAGGCATTTTTACAGCAGGACCTGGAAGAGGAGGTGACTTTGTGTCCCCTGAGGGCAGACTGTGCTCTGAAACGGAACACGGGTCCTGAAAGGTGGCATTAGCGGCTCACTGAGATGAAATGGTGTCAGCCTTTGTCTTACCACATGAATGGATTTAATTTGTGTGATCTCCATGTCCTCAGAGCAGTGGAGCAATCAAAGGTAATGTTGATGAGGCTCAAGGGCAACCGACAGTTTTTACAGCACAAGTAAGGTACGCTGGGAATGAACAAGCATTTAGTTAAAAAGATAAATCGTACCTTAAGGGTGAAAAAGTAAACCCAAATAAAAGACCAATAAAACATATAATTCTCTCCCCTGTCTGCTAAATAGTTGTTTGTATGTTTATTGTTGCCAATATACCTCAGTGTCATGTATATCTATTATTGACTATATAATTGTGCAATTTGACTATTCAAAAATACATTTGCTTGATGAATACACACCAATTTTGCAAAAAAAAAAAGTTTTCTGATAAACTATTGTAACGTTAGAATGAGGTGATTTTTTTTTGCCTTAACGAAACTAGTTTATTTTAAAAAAAAAACTGCATCAGACGAGTCACATGATCAACAACTGGATTTTTCTGCTGTTGGAAACAACACAGAAGACAACAGGAAGTAGCAGGAGGATGATGGCGCTTAATGACTGATTGCATGAACAAACTTATTCACATGTGATTTTAGTTGCGTTTCTTATTTAGTAGAAACACCGCAATTGCAAAATTGTTTTTCCAACATTGACAAAGTTTTGTGCACAACGCTGACCTGTGATGATTGTTTGATTTCCCTCTCTTCTTTAACTGAACATTTGCAGTAAAGTTTTACAAGAACAGGATAAGTTCTAAGTTTTGCAATTAATGTGTAATTTTGGGCTTTGTTAGCTCAAGATGTCTATCGAACAAGAAGACAGGTACATAAAGGACAAGCAACCCAGATATTATTTCTACCTATTTTATAGAACAGTATTAATATGTTTTTTCTTTCTTTGTCAATTTCAGGACATTCTGACAATTCGCCACAGGTACTTTAGTGTTCTTCCTCCATCCAAACTCAGGGTTGTGTGTCTCTTGGTGACAGGCCTGTGGCTTGAAGTTTGTGACCCCTGCTCCTCATTCAAAATAAGAAGAAAGAGATTCTAGCCCTCTGAAAAACTTTATAGAAATGGAGGACGAATAAACAGCATAACTATCTTTTGTGTCTTAGAAAGAGTCACCTGTTCTTTTATTTTTTCTGCTCTCAACAGCCTCTGAAATATAGTTGTGTAAGAAAAAGGGTTGACTTTAGAGGGTTGATTATAGAGAACAAAATAATGAAAACTGAAATTAAAAATGAATTTTTCTTAACTGAAATAAATAAAATTTATGGGGAAAAAATGCTAATTTTGCCCTCTGAAATTATAGATATAATATTCTCCTTTTTTCACATTTTTGAATCTATTAATCTTTTGAACGGATGTGAAATTGTTTTTTCCCCCACACACAAGCAATTTATGTCAGCTGTCTGTAAATTTAGCCACTCCATTCTCTTCCTTAGCAAAAGTTGGGAGAAAACTTCAGGCATTTGTTCAACAATAATTGAATACATTTTTCAATGGTACCTTCTGTAGAGCATTCTTCACCCAATCGACATTTACTTAATCATTAGACAAGACTATGACTTTTTGAATTCTGCACCTAAAATTCAAAAAGTGCAGAATTTTTGAATTCTGCACTTTTTGAATTCAAAAAGTGCAGAATTTATAGCAATTTTGCTATAAATTTATAGCAATTTTGAGCAAATCAAAATTGCTATAAATGATAAAAACTAGCAAACACACTCTAAAGACTAATTAAAACTAACCGAATCAGACAAACAAAAGTCACAACAAAAGAAAACTAAACTATACTGAAAACCCCCCAAACTATTACAGGCCTGCCGACTTTCATCTATCAGAGATGAGGCAAAGCTGCCAGACTCACAGGTCTCTTCAAGGTCGTCTTTGGTTAGAGCAATAAAGGAGCAGAAGACAACAACAGAACAACACTGGATTTTATTTGACCCTTTCAGTATCAAAGCTAAGCTTCCCTTGAAGTTAGCAGATTCTGTAAAATCTCCTCTGGAAAAACAAGCAAGAAATTATACACTGGATCCGTTTCTGAACTGGAAGGAAGCAGAACGGAGCTCCGGCTTAAAGAAAAATGAGTTCATTTGTTAAATGGAATCACATTAAGTTTGTCAAATCAAATTAATTTGCATTTTGTTTAACATGACAACTTAATAAACTTAATATGTTTACTTGGATAAATTTAATTTGATTACTTGTACCAAATTAACTGTACCAATAAACAGCATTTTTTTAGCAACAAAAGGTAACATGGTTACTTGATTGTGCTATAAAATGGCTATATGTGCCTAGTAAATACAGAGTACTGCCCCTTTAAATAAAGACTCAGTAACCTCTCACTGATCTGTCCTCTGTCCAGTTTGTGGGTTGAAATGCAAGCTTATCCTTCTAACAGCTTATTTTCTCCCTGCCTACAGCCAGATCACTCCTGTCTGTCCCCCCTCATCCCCTCCGCCTCCCAAAACAAGCTTCTCCTGGGAAGATCATGTCACTCTGGTTTTCCACAGCATGTCAGTGTGTGAGGTCCGTGTGTGAGAAAACACATCTCCTTCAACGAGCACAGGGAATGTTTGAATCAAAAGAAGATTACTTTGCCTATGGGGGAGGAAGTGATGTCTGTTAATGCTGTCACTAAGGCAATCACCCATGAAACATCCTCCACAGACACAGCAAGTCAGAGATGCTGTGAAACCTTTAGGCTGATTCTGGGAATTTGTCAGCCCAAACTGTCATCAGTGCTGACAAGGTCTGCACCAACCAGACATCTGCTTCATAATTATCTGGCCTCAGCCAAAGTGACCCTTTTAATTTCAGCTAATCAAATTATTTAATTTTCCTTTGGTATTAAAGTATTTTTTAATTTGAATTGAATTGAATCTATTACTGCTCTCTGGTACTTTTTGCAATTGCAGCATACTTGGTGCAATGTTGGAGAGAAGATGAGAGAAATAAAAGGAAAAATAAAAATATTGACAAATAGTTTGTTTAATCATATGTTTTTTATTCTATTCTGTTTTTCAATCATTATAAAATATAAGGTAAAATTTATTTTTTGAAATATTATTTGTCACTCATCTTTCTGATTGGCTGCCAGTCAATTTCATCAGGCTGCTTTACTTCTCCAGCTAACATAGTTAGAAAGCACAAAATGGACACGTTTCTGACAAGAACAATTCAGAAGGATCCACAGCTGCTCTGCTCTGGAGGACTCTGCTGAAAAAAACCTAACATCTCTCAGGGAACTAGTATTACATTATGTAAGACTTTATCATTTTATTCCCTTTTCTTAAAAAGAAGGGTTATAGTGATTTTTTTTTGCCCACATTCTTACTAAGAAACATTAAAGTGATTATCTACAGTCTTTACTTAGCCAGGATTAAGTAAAGACAAGATGTTACATCACAAGCATGTTAACAGTTTAGTTTGTCATAAAACATGAGGTTGCAAGATAGTTAATGTATTTATGTAGTTTCTAAACTGAAGTGATTCTCATCTACATGTATGAGAGTAAGTATGTGCTCAGTGTTCCTGCCTGATGTCACCACTGAGCAGACAGAAACGGTTGTGACAGACAGAAGCTAACGAGCTCAGGTAGTTTATGTCTGCGACTTCTGGATGTTAATCAGAGTTTGTTGAAAGAAAAACATCTAGATCTGTCTGAAATTACAGGATGAATTAGAGGTGAAAACATTACAGTGAAGAGATGCACATACACACACACACACACACACACACACACACACACACACACACACACACACACACACACACACACACACACACGCACACATCCCCCCCCACACACACGCGCGCACACACACAAATGACAAAGGGTAGCAGTAGTTAGCACAATGAAGTCAAAGTGGATATAAAAATCCATTTTTAATAATCTGTTATTCAAAACACTCTGAGACTAACAAAAAGCAGTTTGAAAAATACTTAAATATCTGGAAAAACTTCTTTGTAATTCACCAATCAGATGACTGGAATAATTGGGAGGAAATTGATCTTCTAAAATTCTGAATGGAGAGAAAGTAAAAAAAAAAGACAATCAATTATTGAATAATTTGAAAGATTATTAAGTAGTTGGGGCGACTGTGGGTAAAGTAGTTGTCTTGCAATCGGAAGGTTGTAGGTTCAATTCCAGCTTCTTCTTGCCATGTGCCGATGTGCCCTTGTGCAAGGTATCAGTGTATAAATGTGTGAGAGTTTGTCAATGTGACTCTAGTGTAAAGCGCTTTGAGTAGTCAAAAATGATTGGATCATTTGTTATATAATTTCAGTCCATTTACCATTTAACTTGTAAGACATCAACATTGATTCTGCTTAACATATTTAATATGTTAAACAAAATGTGCTTTATGAAAATAACCTAGAAGCAGCAATAAACATATTTCAATCTGGAGAGACTCAAACGGAGAAAGAAAACGATTAAAAGAGTTTAATGACAAGATGAACATGAAAATAAACAAAGCCCTTTGGCATTCAGGCCCCGGCCGGGGACATCGAGCTGGACTTCGATAAACTGGATGAACATTCCTGAAGCAGCATAGGAATGTAGACCCCCGGGGCCGGTACTGGTGGCGCCGGACGAAGGAAGATGAGGCCTGAGAGCCGGAGCAGAAGGTGGAGATGGGGCGGAGGTGGGTTGATCGCAGCTGGTGAGCAGAGGAGGCCGTGTGGGTGAAGATCCTTTTGAACTGGAGCCCAAACAACGATTGGCTGGAGCGAGGCTTGGACCGGCGCTGATAGGTCCAGGTTGCAGAGAGGGAGGCGCTGATTGATGAGGCAGGTGCGACTAGAGTCTTCCGGACTGAACTTTTGTCAAGACTCCATTTCTGTTTTTTGGTCTCATTAAAAATTTTAAATATCATATCTACATGGGCTATGTGAGAAAGAAAATGATCATAATTGACGGAAATAAATCACTATGTAATCTGTTTCACTTAGTGATGGAGTTACTGAAATTAACTTTTAAATAAAGTTCAAATTTATTGGTTGATTGTAAATGTTTTATGCTTGGTGATTTGTTTAGGAGTGATGGAAAGGCAGATGAACTGAAACTTCTTCATTTTCCTGAGAGTCTTCATCCAGGTGGGTTAGAACGTTTCATAAAAAATCAAGACAAATTCAGGATCACACCTACAGAACAACTTAATTCACCCGGTGACATTAATAATGCAGATACAATAATATCAATATCAATAATATCTGACGTCACAGAGATGAAGAGAAATAAGCAGCATTCCTCACATGCACACAACATGAAAAATGGCAGTGTTGTATAAAGTACTGAAATCTCAGAGTCAAGTAAATGTTTAGGTTCCTCTCCAAAATATGACTTTGGTAAAAGTCCAAGTCACTGACTGAAATGTTACTTGAGTTAAAGTCTTA
>CAEGAF010037467.1:0-27035 GCA_903067075.1 Micropoecilia bifurca | reverse complement strand
TGTGTGTGTGTGTGTGTGTGTGTGTGTGTGTGTGTGTGTGTGTGTGTGTGTGTGTGTGTGTGTGTGTGTGTGCGTGTGTGTGCGTGTGTGTGTGTGTGTGTGTGTCCGCTTCAAACTCAAAGTGCAATTGGCAGAGAGAATATGTAATATGAGAGAAAGAGAGTGTAGTGGGCAGAAGCTGCTATGTGCTGGTGATGATGTGTGTCAGGAGGACAGAGATGGCGGGAGGAGGGAGAATGACAGAAGAGAAATTGGGATTTGCTATGGGCTGAGTGGCAAATGCAAAAAGAGATATTCAGACTACTGAAATGTTTGCTTCTATTTTATGCACATTTACTCACCAACTCTGAATATGAAAGGTGCCTCAATGCTGATGCTATAAAAAGGATTTGATCTTGTACAGATTTTATTTTGATTTAGTCAAATTTAAACATTTTAGATTGTCAATCATATGTTTATCAGAAAACAATAAGGTGCCAGCTTGTTGTGGTTGTTTATGACTCGACTCATTCTAACAGATGCATATTCCTTATGAATGCAGCTGCATATAAAGAGGCAGTATTATGTGTTTTCCAGGCACATGGTGCAATTTTATAGCACAATCAAGTAACTATATTAAATGTAGTTGTTATAAAATAGCTGCATATATCAAATATAACTTTAAAGAAATTTGACTTTGCAATTTGATGCCCTGAAATTGGCTTCTGTCTCTTTAAGAAGCTCCTGCTCTTCCTGACATTCCATCTTTAGCAAGTCATCACATCTTTCCATTATGCTGTTTACAACTGTTCTTAGGACTGAGAAGTTGTTGGTGTGATGAGATAAACAAGCTTTCCAGATCCCGACTCAGCTGTTCAGTGAACCACCAACAGAATCTCTGAGTAAGTTGTTCCCCACAAACTCCTTCATCGGTGCTTTCTGACTCAACTTGCACAAGCCGAGTTTCTCTGGTGATGTCAAAGTGATATGCATGCATTCCTTTTAAACTTTTACATCATTACATTACATGGTAATGTCCTGGACTCTTCCGTCCAGGACATTACCATTGCAAAGTGCATGGTGCTCTTTCGTACATAACCTTTTCATTGCACAGCTTCACTGCTCCTAAAAAAAATCACTGATGTAAACAGAAGGTGATGTTTGTCCTTGCTGGTTGTCCACGTGACGCTCTGAATTATTGCTGGTTATGAAACTTGTCTACTTCAAGAATCCAAGGACAAAAACATCACAGAACAAAACAGAGACAATAGCTTATAGGAAATGTGTTGCAAGGACGAACTGTACATATAAATCACTACATCAGAGCTGAATTACACCAGAACTACACAAACCATCCCTGAAATCTAAGTCATTTCAGCATTTATGCAACAAAACATTCCTTTCTCTTCAGCTGAAATGGAAAGCAGCTGTGATAGCACATACTGGTTCGACATAAAAATGCTAAAGTACACAATGTAGGTTTAATAGGCTACACCCAGCAGTGTTTTCAGTTTGATGTCTCTGCATCTGCTGTACGCTGCAGAGAGGCTGTCTGTTCACAGAAGGTGTCGGCAATATCTTCCCACAGCATCTTACAGATCAAGCAGAGAACTGCACCCCCAGGATCTGTGGGGTTTTGGGTGCATGTCTCACATTCTGAAGTGGCGGTGAAGTAAAGCGGGCAAAAAACGCTGAGTCAGTTTAAAGTCCGTCTCAGCAATAAACATAAATGTTTTTCTTTTTATCAAAATCCTCGTTCAGCAGGAATTCTCTGTAAACAGAGCACTAGAAATAATGTTATTCAGGTTGTGAGTGGACTTTTCCATCAGAAACCTTGATCCAAACATGTACTGAATAAAGCGATAACCGAGTGGCAGCATTGCCTCATAACACAGAACAGGCAAGTGTGACAGAATACAGCAGGCAGTCAACAGTTTCCCAGGATGTAAGGAAGCTGTTTCCATTTTTTAAAGAGGTCCATCCATGTCTCAGGACACCTGCAACCTGCAAAGTTTGCAGGTTGCAGGACACATGACTCAACTGACTCAACTGAGTGACAGAAATATTCAAGATGTGGATATAAAGGAGGGATACTGGGTGAAATGAAAAGGTTGGGGAAAGCCTGCATTAAGTAGATCTTGATGTCTTGGCTCACATGGGACAGTCCATCTGTGTGCTTACGTAAGGTGTTTCCCCCAAGTGGGATTGCGAGTTTAGAGGGAAATGCCCTAATCTGTGATATTCAGTCTGGTGAAAGAAAAGATATATGAACCGTAAAAAAGCTGGGACCATCCTGAAGGCGGTGTGATGGGAGAAATGACGCCTCGCTCAGGTTTTGCTCTGCATTCATCTTCTTTTGCTCTAAACACAAAGAGGGAAACTGTCAATTCAATAAATCCTTCCCTGAAGTGCTGGCAGTTGCTAACTCTCCCTGTAGGAACGGTCAGGTATTTGATTTATTCAGGTGGAGTGATGTGCAGGATTAGGTGTGTTGCTGACAGATAAATGCAGCATGAGGAGAACAAAAGCAGCTCGAAGGAGGTGATTAAACTTTGTGTTTATTTGCTACAACATCGATGCATTTGTTCCATTGCTGGCAGCAGGTCACATCAACCACATGGCTGTTCGCGTCTTCCTCAATCACTAGATCTTATTTCTCTGCTGAGTAAATGTGATCCCTCATCCTCCAGAATAGTGCTACATGACAGAAATCTTTTTTTATTAATGAAGTGTCAGTCTCTACTGTAGACTCGGCACAGTGTATTGACATTTTAAAAATACAGAATCCAGACACAGCAACGGTTCCTAAACTATGCAGGTGCCAAAGCTAAAATGATTGATGTCAGAGGAAGAGCATAACAAAATCAGGAAAGCAGCAGCATCAAGAAACGGCAACCTGTGGGAGGGGAGGGGAGACCAGGACTCTGCCCCGGGTGGACGGACCCAGAGCTCCACAACAATTTCTCCCTTACCAGTCCATGAGTGCTCTCACCCTCCTGCTCGTTTTAGGAGACATATTCAAAGGAGTGAAACCAGAAAGGAGCTGTCTCAAGAAACCTGGAGGGTTCAGTCCAGTGTTTACTGCCTGCACTGGACTTTTAGTTTGGACTTTTGGGATTTTGGTAATGGACTTTTGGCACCAAGACCTTTTTTTGTGTGTTATTTGTTGAAATACATGTCTTATCTCATTTTTATCGACTATGAGTTAAGAATACGTGCCCCTTGTTTGACATTCCTACTCTGCAAAAACAGTGAAATGTTTTTTCTCCATCAGGGCAGCAAGAACAAAAGTTATGCTATTCTCTTTTTTGCAGTCCTGATTTGGACAACTTGTTCTTGACACATTTTCTGGGAAGATATATTCTTTTCTTAGTTTGGGTCCAATAACCCTTGTGTGATTGGACGAAAAAGTGAAAATCCACTGCTGATTTGTATCTGCAAGCTTTAACATTTACATTCTGGAGATGCTACATGGAAGGAACAAAACATTTCTCACTCATACACTTAACGTGATTTTCCTCACAGAATATAATGTACAATTATTGCAGATTCTTCGAATGTGATAAACACATTGTGATGTGAAGCTAATCTAATGTTGCAATTCTAGTAGCATCTGCTTAGCCTTTTGTTCTGAACAGTCAGCTTATGCTGCTTCCTTATATAGGAAAAGAAAATAATGGACAAGAGGAAGGAAAAAGATTTGGTTCTCCCATCAGAACAAAGGGAGGATTATCTTCTGGTAAGTGATGAAAACAACATTAGATTTCATTAAAATAACCAATAGTTGGTCAAATCGGTTTGTATACTGATGAAAAAGTAAATTATTTTTGCTGTGGAAGTATTGTGGCCAAGTTTTCTTTGCATAATTGTTTTAATTCAGCCCACAGAATTTCCAACTGAATGTTTTCAATTAGATTTTAGCAATTAATTTTTCACACACTTTGCATGTTTTGAATTTGTTAAATTTTGTACATTTAAGTGCAATAAAACATTAAAACAGATGGAATCTGTCAGTGCGAAATTCGTTTCACTGCACTGTAATTTCAGTGCAGTCATAAATGTGTCCCTTCACACTTATATGGTTGCAAAGTAAACAATCCTGTTAGCATTTTATCAGACTGCAAGACAAGGAACAGATTCCTCAGCTAAGCTTCACAGTAATCCTTCAGGAATGATTGCTGAAATGCATTTGATGTTGCGAGGCATTTGGGGAAACGCTGTGCATTATCAGACAAGGCACTGCAGCCAGAGATGAGCTCATGACATCAAACATCAAGCATCCTCTTCAACTTGAGCATGTCTTGAAAATGTTGAAACTTTATTTAGAAAACATTATTTTTAACAGATAAAATGGAGTCTGTTAAGTAACATCCAGTTTCATTTTCTTGCTGTGTTGTTTACCTTTGCTGTGTTTTAAATAAAGCCACTGGGATAGTGAGGGTCCTGAGGCTGAAGCCAATTTGTTGGACAGGCAGTCAAGAAGCAGTTCAGAAAACGCAGAGCCACTAGCTTCACGGGAAAATATCATGCACAATAAAAAATAAATGCGTATCTCCTTTACTAATCTCATATATGATTTAAATATCTGACCCAAAAGACCCGTTTTGACATTTCTTTTCATCATTTCTGCTGTGACAGCACAGCATTGTGTTTCAACTTCACATTACTTAAGCTTATCATCAAAGAAAGCGAAGGGAGAAAGTGAAGAGTGAGCGAGAGGAGAGCAAAGGAGCAGCTCCCACAGAAATTGCTTTAATAACGTGACCGAAATCTGAACTCTGTCATCAGCATGTCAACAATCCTATGCAGCCCTGTAAAATTAGGCTGTTACGGCTCCTTAACCGGTTGCTTGTGCTACATTGTTCAGGTATTTTTCTGACTGTTTTTTTAATGAGGGCAAAAGTAGTTAAAAAGATAAAATGAGAGCAGGGAATGAATGAGATTTTAGTTGGTTACCATGGTACCTCACATCAGGGATGTTTCTCAAAGTATTAAATATCAGTGAGAGTCCCTGTGCTTTTGATCCAACTCTTCCAGACACCGGCTGCTCCTCCTCCACATCCTGGCAGGACCTGCACCTGCTCTCAGAGCGACATCCTCCGTCAAAGAGGAGAGACACATCAACACATGTTTACACTAAGATGAATAAAGCACTTAAAGCAAAATGGGATCATGAAATAGGGGGTTTTCATTAGCCAGGTGCGCTGTTCTCTGAGTGACAGCACATTTTTCACATATTCTTAGATCCAAATATTTCTGTAACTTGAAATGATCGTTTTTCTCGCAGTCTGCTTAAAGCCAGATTTCTTGTTGTTATTGCTCACCATTTATTCAAAATTACCTGTCTAGCTTAAAATGGAACCCATTTGACATTTCCAACTGAGAAGAATTTGCATTCAAAAGGGATTTGAAAGTCCCCTGAATGCCAGCATAAATACCTAAAGTTGATATGTAAAGGTGGCTTGAAGGAACCTGTTATCCGCTGTAAATCTTAGGATCACAGAGGAAAGCACTTCACTATAAACATTTTATACATATTACAGTTGTCAGCACCGTCCATATATTTTTAACCTCAAGTTGTGTGAAAATACTTATTGCTGAGAAAAAATTCTTACAAGAAAAAACAGAAAATTCAATGTTTCTAACATTTACCCAAAGATGCCAGCCATTGGTGTGTTTCTCTTAACTAATATTAGTCAACAATAACGAAGCTGAATGTATTGATGTTAAGTAAAATGAGGTTATATTACTGTTCACATCCCATCCAGTCTCATAATCTATCACAATCAATCAATGGTGAATTATTTACCTTTCCAGTAAGTACAAACAAGAGATTTCTGAACATTTCTCAAGCTTTAAATCTATTTGCCTCAAAATTGAAAATTAAATTAAATGTATTTACCTCAAAATTAAAGTTAACACTTCAGCTAAAAGCTAAGAAGGTTCACAACTGCATAAATGTTGGCAGGTATTTTAGTTTTAGGATGCTTAAGGATGTGTACCAAATAGTCAAAATCCTTTTGTGAATTGTTTCAGATTTAAATTCAGACCAACACAGTTTAGCCAGACAACTTAATTCAGCTTTGCTCCAGATGAGCTTTTGTTTGGGTTGTTTCTGTGTTTCCTGCCGGTGTTTGCTGGACGGCTGCCAGTAGTGATAATAACGATGTCTGTTCTGCAGGTGCAGGAACACTGGGGCTTTCATGACAGAATGGATCAGATATTTTGTGTTTTGTTTTGTTTATTAGTATTTGTCTATCTATTGGATTGTAATTGACATTTTTAGACTCAGATGCATTCAGGTCCCATTTGTTAAACAGTTTTTCCCTCTAAAACAGTCGTCAGACTGGCTTTATTTTACTTTCACACCCTTGTCAGTATTTGTAATCTCTTCATTTTAGTCCATTTTCTCTGTTTAGATGTAGATATTTCCAAGTTTTTAAGTACTGAGAAGTTGAAGTAAGGGAAAACTAAAAACAACAACAACTATCTCTCCAACAGCCAAGACATGAAACAGACTTTATCAGTTTTCTCAGGCTTAACACTTACAATTTCAATTGTTCCAATTAACAGTAAATGTCAGTAATCGCAAAAATGAATCCCCTCTCACTGATCTTATCAAACTATTATGGAACTACTGAAAGAGAACTGAGATTAACTGAGCCATTGTGATGAGATATTGCTCAGGTAAAAGTCACTACAGTAAATACAGTATGTGCTGTGCTTTCTGTTTGGGTCGAACTTTAGTGTCAGCAAGAAACAGAGCTTAGAAAGTAGAAAGTAGTATTTCTTTAAGTGGTTTATTGATGCCTGTCAACAGGATGCTACAGCTAATGACAATAGACATCACTTCTCTCTGCTATGAGTCTTGAATCAGAAGTGTTGGACCTTAACAAAAATCATACCATCTAGTCCTTAAACCAAGTAGGCTCCAATCTTGCAGGTCTGTGTAGATATAATTAATATTAAAGTCAGAGAACTTGGTGGAAGAAAAATGGAAAAGAGTCTTTGCTATTTTTAGATTATTAGAGCCGAAGAAATCTGTTGTAATGAATAGTAGCAATCTTTTATATGAAAATTACTGATTAGGTGTATGAATATCAAAGGTTTATTTCACTAGGTATAGTCATAACATGCATTTATAGATACAAGACAAGAAAAACAAGGAACTGTATTGTAATAATGTAAACAATGTGGAAAAATGGCATGCAATCCTGACAGATTTTTACCTGAAACTCACTGATGTCTGTAGTCAAAGTGCAAATAACCAAATATTTATGTTCCTACTGTAACAAAAGGTTGAAATATTGCCATCCTTCTCAAATGAACTGTACAGATTTAGTTTAGCTTTATGTGACAACATACATTTCATATGTATAGGTGAAAATATGTAGTAGAGTAATGCCCTGCTTACACTCCAGTTGATGTAAATGACAAATCTTTATAGAGTGCAACCGAATCAGCAACTGCATGCTGTGAGAGATTGGGCACCATGACAGTTTTTACTAAGCATGCATCCAGGGAGCCATCAAATCCTGCCCCCACACTGCTGCTGTTTAAACAAATCAGTGACATCCGCCATCTCTAATAACAGTGTGAACATTAAGTCAATACCCTCGTTAGCTGCTTGAACACATGCTGCTGTAGATAAGAAACTGCATGTCTGACGGTCTACCTCTGACTGACTGGATTACTTTCAAATGTCAAAATGATTAAATTAGAGGGTTAAAGTTATGCAGTAGTACAGTACATACAGCTTGTGTAGAGCATGTCTGGAGAAGCAGCAAGGCATTAAATATACAACCAGATTGAGTACATTGAGTACATGCATATCATTTAACAACTCCTTTCTCTTAAGCATGAGGAAGGTTTCTGCTTACAATTTTGTGCTGACTGTGTAATGCACTTTACATAATGGCCTTAAAGAACATTTGCAGAAAAAGCAATATGATTATGCCATACTACCTTTTTATGATTAGTTTGAGAATGAGCAGCGTCTTTAATAAGCAGTTAGATGGAGGCAAAAAACACTGCTCTCATTAAACATGACCATTGTGGGCCCAGTAGAAGCTTAAAAATTGGTTTTAAAACGGTTTCTGTTCTTGATTACATGTGCAATCAAGATCTTTTAGTATAGTTAAGCCATTGGTACTGAGACGGTTCTAAGAACAGCATCATGCAGCTGTTAGTTTAGATACATTTAAACAGTGAATTGCAGCAGTTTTACATGTTTGTATTAAAACAAGACACCTGTGTTAATTGTATTTGTTTAATGGTGGCCGTCTGTTCTTACAATAGAGATATTGCATGTATAAAATGTTTAAATATTGATGACAGTTTGAGAGTTAATCAATATTTTATTGGATCCTTCTGGTTTAACGTCGTAAGCATACGGCAGTGTTGTGGGAATTTTTCTTTATAGATGCTCAAAACTGCCCCACTGGGTGGCTAGAGGGTGGGGTGGGAAATGGGGGGTGTAGATATGAAGCATACAAGATTACCGCACACTGGCTTTGATTCATAATAAATGAGTGCATGCATTTAAGGCTACCTGTAGGCAAACAACGGAGGATATGTATGTATGAAATGACACCCACTCTATGAGGAGCTGATGATCTGAAGCTGATGAATGGAAGGGAAATACATTATAACTTCAAAGATGTTAGTTTCAAAATAATATGAAGGTCAAATGTATTGTGCAGAACTCTGTGTAGAGACTAAAATAGATTAGTCATGTAGCGTATGAGTTAATAAATCCCTCCTATAAACATTTTTCCAGTTTTTAGAGTTCTAATAATTCACTTGAGCAGCAAACAAATAAGCTCTGATGGATCACATCTTTATGTGTTTCTGAAATTCAGAAGCTTATATCCTCCTGGGTTTCTGTACAAAGCAGCCGACTAATATAATTTTGATTGTGGTAACATTCTAACCAAATATGGCTTGTGTTTGTTCACTGGACCAAAGATAAGAGACACAGTTTGTGTATCATCTCAACACACCGTTTCACTTTCTTATCCTAATTTACATAGACACAAACATTCTGCATTTCAGAAAATAAAAAAAAATGATAATACTGTTCAATAAAGAGCTGAATGGAAATCTGCTACTGTGCTGTGGCTGAACACTCATTTATTTGCTTGAACTTTATCAGTTCCTTAAATTAAATTCTGAAAAGAATCCCGGCTTGTTATTTGTGTGTAATCCAAGACGGCTGAGTCTCTCTTTGTGAACACGAGCCTGGAGCTGCTTCAGTGACAGTAAACTAAAACAGGAATTCTTCACAGTAAAATGCCACAGCTGTAATTTTCTGAGCTGTTACACATATCCTCTCAAATATGTATTGTCCTCAAAAATTGGATACAAGTTTTCCTGCAGCATGCTTTGACATTAAGCAATCAAACATTGGTATTGTTCTTTCATCTCGACTTTGGTTTAGGATTTATTTATAAAATCATTTAAAATGTGCTGGAAAAGAGCAGTAGGCTGTGCGATGTGATTCATAATTTACTCCCATCTACAGCAGAATATCTGGATTGTACTAAAATATTGCATGAAAAAAAAAGCATCCAGGGTGAATTTTGTCATTACACAGCACCATCTGTGTATCCCAGATTTGCTGGTTAGAGTATTATGAATTCAGTTATTCTATTTTCTGATGAAAATCCAGTATATTGCACAAATATAAATAGCCTGTCAATCATACTGTAATCAAATTGACAGGAATTTGGAACCTGCACTACAAAAATAGAAACTCACACAAAGCATTTTTGTCTCTAGTGCAAATGTATCAGTGCATCTGAAATAAGACAAAACTATCTTGCAAGATATGAGAGCTTGTTTTAAGTAAATAATTCCTTGATTCTGATGAAATGTGTTCGCTCCATTGGCAGACTATTTCACTTAAAACATGTTTCCCATAAGTAAATTAAGGCTGGTGGAGAAATAATTTCTCAATGGTTACAGGAAAAGAAGAAAACAGACAAAATTCAATGAGCCACAATGTTCTGGAGAAACATTTTATGTGGCCAATATTTTTATACATATAGCTACTGTGAAAAAATGGGAATTGACTTTAGCTGTATTTTCCTTTACAGTCAACAGCTGGGTAACGTAGGAAGAGTCACATTTGCTTGCAATGTTTCATAATGGAGATTGAATTATAACAACAAAAAAACGCAATCTCAAAATTGTGTCTTTGGAACAGATCAAGTGACAGACTAAATAAAAAACCTTTTGCATATTAAAACAATTCTAACTCTCCCACATTTAAATTTGATCCAGAAAACATTCCCTTTGTGTATTTCCAAACGGAGTGCCCGATGAACTGCTTAATAAATTAGCTTGAAAGCCACAGAGGATCTTTCCATGCTGCTTTAAAATACTGTCAGCTAACACATGACTCTGTCAATTAGACCTAAACTAGAACTCTAAAGGCCATTACAGGGCAGGGACAGCAAGCCTTGCTTGTCTCCTGTCACATCAGCAGTAGAATGTGGTTTGACCGAGCAAATTATATTTGCACATTATGTGACCTGATTTCCAATGATGCACTTTGAAGTGAAGAAGCACTTAAACTATATTGATGAAGAGGTTCTTTACCAAACTGTGTGCCTTTTGTGTTTTTGTTTTTATTTTTCCCGACAGTACATTTTGTATTTATTGCATAACAATTAAATAATCAAAATGTTACAGCTTACAAAGTCTACAATTATCTAATGAGTTTATTTATGCAGTTCACAGTTTATTATGAGGACTAAAAACAAAACAAATGGCTGAAGAATTACTTCTGTTGAACTATATCCATCAATTCCTTCTGCTTATTTGAGATGGTCAATTGAGCTGATAAACGTAAAGTAATATTAATGTTTTGTAGTGGTCTAACCAGATTGAGGACTTGGATTTGTAGATTGAGCCAAGGATTATGGTCATGACCAGGAGGCCTTCCAGCATCAAAGATTTGCAGCTCATTTCAAAAGATAAATGATTAAATACTAGTGGAAACATGTAAAAAATAAATCTGGTCAGCAAGAATAAGAAACATTGCTGTAATGACAATTTTACTTTTTTTTAGACTATAAGTGAAAAAAGAATTGACATGTAACTGTTTTAAATAAAATGTAATAAAACATTTTTAAAATTGTTTCTCCTTTTAAAGTGTTTTCATATATTTTGACAGATGCTGTTAGAGTAGTAAAGTTCAGAAAACTTTACTACTCCTGCTTGTTGATGGGTAGTAAAGCTCATCAACAAGCAAGATTGATGTTGAAAAAATATCAACATATTTCATGTTTTCTTTTTTCCTTTTTTCCCGTTTTCTTAACGTATCTACAAATCCAATAGAATTCCAGATGCTCATCCAGGATAATAATATTTAGTTGCACTCAAAGTGGCACAAATTGTGACACAGATGAGAGAAACTGAGATAGAAAGAGAAAAAAAGAGAGCGTAAGCTTTTTGGCCTTTTCGTGTGCCGTAGGTGAAGTTCGGGCAGGACGGTGGTTGCTACGTAACACGTCTCTTAGCAACGCTTCCCCAGCAACAAACTAAGGAACGGTTGGAGATGGGTCACACTCAAAGTTATGGTTTAGTGCAGAACTTGAACATCTGTTGATGTGTTTAGTTAAAAACCGACAACATTATTATTGATTCGCATTTTTAGAAACTTTTAGAAAGAAACGTCAAAGTCTTGACGGTTAATTTCTTAGTTTCGTTTGATAATTAGCCAACTTCAGTCCAGACGCTCGTGTTAAATTAGCCTCAGCGTCTACATCTCCTCCATACAATGGAGTTCGATATTCGTGAGCATCTAGCGAAAGTACAGGAGAGCCAAGGTTTGTCACGTGACTGTGGAAAGGTTTGGGAAATGGGAGATGTAAGTTCACGGTGTTTGTTTTACATGTAAGTTCACGGTGTTTGTTTTACATTTTCAGACTTCGAGTCTCTTCAGTCTGCTTACCGTATGATTAAAGACACAACAGCTGAGGCTAGAGGACCACGCATTCCTCCAGAGCTATATGTCATGTGTGCGGAAAATGCTCTGCAGGTGAAGTATTTTACTACCAGCTGAAGTAAAATAATAATAATAATAATAATAATCAAAAAACCATGCAAGAGTTTAGTGGAGATTGTTCCCCTATTCAGACAAGCTTTATGAGGACGTTGATTTCATTTTCCAGCGGGACTTGGCACATTTTCACAATTTCAAAAGAACCAGAATCTGCTTTAATTGCCAATGGGCCACTAAATATAGATTGACCACCAATCAGAGTAAATATCTTGTTAGTATGTTGGCATAAAGGTGTGAAGTGTGGATATAGGATCTGAAGTTTCTTACAAAAAGCTTTAAGTGCTTTTTTATGTTGAAAAGAGCACATGACTACTGAAGTGTCATGCAAGACATGATGCTGTGAGCAACCCTCAGGACTGGAAGATTTGCATCTGACTGCAAATGATGTCAAGGAGCACATACACTCCTGCTATAGTGAGACAGCATGAGACTCAAGAAGGAACAAAGTTAGTCTGATAAAGTCAGGACTTTTTTAATAAGTTTGGTTTGAAAAATGTGTTTTTCTTGAAGATTTGTGGAGTAAAATTTTTATAAATATTAAAAATCCCTGTGTTAACTAAGATTCACAGAATTTTAATTCAAGACTTACAGTTGTGATCATAGTCTGAGAGTGTTTTGTTCTTTTAAATTAAGTCTAAAGTTTGTTTTTGTGTGTTTTTAAGCAGTTCCATTGTTGTTAGTGGAACAATCGTTTAAGCATTCGATGTTGCTTGTGAGACTTTGAAAATTTTACTGTTTTGAGTAAGGACAAAACATGTCAATAATGAAAAACGGGAATATGTAGTTATCTTTTTTTCTTCACTATATCATAAAGTAAGTTTTCTGTCAACTTGTTTTTCACTTTGACTCTGACACTTAAACTACTGGGCTACTTTATTTCTCATATAACAATTCTTAGCAGAAAATATGTAAATATAAACATAAAAGGCATAGGTTGATATCTCTTGACTGCACTGCATTGATTTTACAATTTCAAGTTTAAACAATACTTTCTGATTTTCATGGTTTTCTGAATACATATAAACATTAAACCTTTTGGCATTTGTCCCTGAGTGTTCCTCTTTCTCTTTTTCTTTTCAGATGGAGCACGTTCAGATTTGCTTTGAATGTCTAAATATGTACTTTGAAGGTGATCCCCCTCATGACCAATTTTTCTGTCGAGCTCTCATGTGCCAGGGCCAGCTGATGTCTCTGTTTGTGTCTCCTGAAAAGAGTGTGGTGAGGACAGTAAATTGGGCACATGGCTGTGTGAATGTTTGTTCATGTTTGGGTTTTTATTCCAGAGTGATATAGATGCAGGGTTTATCTTGAGGTTCACCAAATGTAAGCAGGTTTGATCAAGATTTGTTTTTATTTCCAGTAGAGATGCAAGTCCTTTATGACTGGGCATTAGTAAATACCAAATCCTAGTGGGATACCAAATCCTTAACATCGCAGTAATTCTAAAGTGTTGTCAAATGATCCATTATCTTTTATCAGTTTGAAGTGTCTCAAGCATCTGTTGTGCATAGCAGGCTAACATTAGCATTATTAATCTCTGTTTTGAGATGACTCATAGTCGTGACTCAGCCATAGATAATTGCTTATAATTATAATTGTTTTCCTGCTTAAGAAAATGTATCATTTTGATATCGGTGTTTGTAAATTTAATGACTGGTGTTCCAGCTATCTGAGCACAAAGCACCAATCATGACAGACAGGAAACTGCAACGGCTATAACGGTCTCTCTTTCAGAGTTTTGCAAATAACACAGTTGAACGTTGCTTCTCTGATTTTAGAGGTAAAGATGACATTAAATCGACTATACCAGAAGGTTTTAGTAGTTCAGTTTTAAGGACTCAGATACCTATCATTTAAAAACACCCTAAACAGGAACCGCAGCCTGGTACTGGCAAATGGATCATGAATAAAATAGTGGACACTTTTACCTTTTTAAAACCTCTATCCATTATTATTTCACTTCAATTTAGAAAACCTGTAGTATTTTTCTTTGAATATTTTGTTTGCCTACTATTGTAGTGTCCAACGTCAGTGTTCAAGGGCAAATGTCCTGCAAGTTTTAGCTGTTCCTTCATTCAACACACTGGCATCCAGTAAATGGCTCCAATCCTCTCTGAAACCTGCTAATATGAATTTGATGTGTTGACACATCTGCAACATATCGGACACAAGCCAGTAAAGACTGGTTGGACATCTCTATTGTAGGTGTTTTTTAGGTTTTCTTATGTGACATGTTGACAGTTTCCTATTTTGCAATTATCTTATATTTCAGAAAGATATCATGGAGGCGGCGAGTGATTTTCTGAAAGCAATTGAAATTGCTCAGAGCGACCCAAGGTATGTTACCACTCAGAAGTGTTCAGCCTTCTAGTTTCGATATGCTCCTCATCAACAGTCTCTCTGAAGGTTTAATTTGTAAACTGTTGAAGCACAATACTGAACTACTGTTTGGAATCCATTCCTCTCAACATTAAAAGTTACTTAAGGAAACTGCAGAGTGGAAGGCTAAAATAAATATAACAGTAGACGTTGTAATTGATATTCTTGGTTGCTGTGAAAGACTCTTTGCAGACTCGGGTCAGCCTTTGTGAGCAACCGCTGCTGGAGCTCCTTGCTAATTAACTCATAACCTGTCAATAAACGGGTTGAATGAGTATTACCAATTAACACCACAGGGAATACATATCTAATACATCCAGCTCAGATTAATGCACTGCGCACTCTCTAGTGAATAAATTAGAAGCACTCAAGCACCCTTCTCACTGAATTTTCTCCAGAACAGCTCCTTGAATTCAAACATGCCTCAAATTTCACACAGTTTCTCGTTCCTGCTCCTCCGGCTCATTGAGCCATCATTAATGCACTCGCATTTAGAAGTTCACAGGGCTTCTGCAGACACAGTTGACACTAGGTCTGAATTGAGCTGTGCTAAAAGATGGAATTGGTGGCAAGTGCATTGTATGAATAATTCAGTGTTCTGTTTGTTTTTCTGTATATGGTTTGTGTCTTACAGCACCCACTTCTTGGTCTTCAACACTTCAGTTCTCTACTTTCAGGGAGTGCGTCCACTCCTTCAGCCTGGACTGTGTCACCATTTGGTTCCCTCCTTAACGCAGGTGGTAAAAAGTTTGGAGGAGGTGGATGACCAGGACCACAGCTGGAGGGCAGAGCTCATGATGCAAGTGACTTTGACTTCACCAATATGTCTGCTTTTGAATCCGACCACACTCATGCACAATTCATTAAGATGACACACCAAGCTGTTTAACTAGCTCAGCCTTCTGGCATCCCCAGTTACTGTACTTGGTTGTCATTTTCTATTTATGAAGAGGACAATCTGTTCTGATGCAAGCTGTTAAATCATGTTTTCCTCTTATGCCTTGGGTCCAAATGTTTGTTTCATCTTTGTTCGGTGAAGAAAATGTTCCATCCATAAAAAACGCCAAAGCAGGGATATCAAAAGCATCTTATACTAAACTAGCCTGAGCAGTTTGTGTAGCTAAATACTGTGTCCATGCAATACAATTTTTTTTGTCAAAATCTGAGAAATAACTTGGCAAACACATATTAGGATTTTACTACACTCATAACATGAGGAGGTTTGCCCTCTTTCTCTGTGCAGACAGTTGGTTAAATGCATTTTGGATTCTGGAGAACCGAAGGAAGCTGCAAATTATGCCAAAGTTACTGAAAACTTCATCAAGTCACATACGCCATATCTCTATCCAGGCTTTTATACATTACAGGTAAGCAGATTACTGAAAGTGGAGTGGCTGTTGTGCTAACTCAGACATGCTGATTAATATGCATTGTACCACCTTGATATTGACAGTAATTTCTAAGCATCATGATACTACTTTGTTAAACGTATTTGAAAAACAGCTGTACTTGACTTAGGAAAAGAGAAACATGTTCTTTCTTTTTTTCACCAACTGTTGAGCAGGTTGTGTTGTAACATCTATGTTCTTTATTTTAACCAGAAGGGAAAAGACAATCCTTGGCTACAAATATTAAATCTGATAGCAATAATAAAGTTTGTAATATTACACCTTTCAGTCAAACATATTGTGATGATGGGATGTCTTCTTCTCTGTAGGTCCAGGAGAAACTGTTGCAGGATGACGAGCTCCGTAAAATCAACAGTCAATGTACCAGCTTGAAAGTTATTTATGAAATCCAACAGTTCAAAATGTAAGAATAGAGTTTGTCATTTTGACAGAACTGGAGGGGGGGGGGGAGCGCATGGGCAGACACAGGACAAGGAGGACTAAGTAAAGGGTGTGGGGACTTTACACTTTGTCTTTTTCCATTATTATCTAGATTTAAAATCTACTGAAATCAAATTTCATTCTTCTCCGCACTGCTCTGGAACCCTATAGAGTCTGCTCCATCTGCTGCTGCAGTGTAGGTTTTATAACGTTTTCGGTTGGAACCCCACAGACATTGTAGACACAGGTTTCTTTTTCAAAATCAGTGAAAATATCACCCATATACAGAAGTAGTTGGAGTAAACTCCTCTCTCAAATAGGAAGAGATTAATTTGGCTTGCAGCTTAAATGTGGCATGATGATTGCGTTAAGTGAAGGCATAGCCTATCATCTACTGTGCCACCATGTAGTGCATAACCCAACCCCCACTCCTTCTCTGAAGGGCATGTACTCAGCATGTCAAAGCTCCTTATGGCTCTTGATTTCAGCAGTAAACGTAAACAGCCTTACTCAGGCGGTGCTCCATATAGCATTTGTTTGCCTTGGATTTATATAATGTATGGTTTGAGTATATCACTCGCACCATAAAGGGGATGAAGGTGCTAAACGTGCATGGTCTTAGATGCATACATATACATGTGGTGATGCACGCAGACCTTCAGCTTTCTTGATGTTTGCAGTGGGTGGAAGGAACGAAATGAGAAAATGCTGACGGAGGAGGATTCTGTGAAGCTGAGGGAGATTTTCTCTCTCCTTGTGGATTCAGCCAAAGTGAGTGGAGAGCCTGTACATTCTGGCTCTGAGCAGATCCCAACGCCCATCCAGCCTTGTGACAGGTTCGTGACCCAAAGTGTCCCGGTCAAATCCCCTTTGTTCCTAAACCTCCGCCTGCCAAGAACCTTCTCTTTAGAGGATGAGCTTGGCTCAGATTACGCTATTCAAATGTCGCGAATCAAATAAATTACGTTTTTTATCTGGGGTTTGCAGGGTTACCTTCTTGCTGGAGTTGGCTCTGCTGTCCTTGAAAGTGAAGGATCAGGAAGTAGCTGTTGACTGTTGGAAACAGCTGAAGTTAGCGAAAGAAGTTGTAAGTGTCCAATATTCTTTTTAAAACCTCAGGCAAGGAGAAGTATGTGTAACTGTACACATTGGAGAGACGTGGGAATTTATTCATAAAACCTAATTCAGCCATTCAGATGGAATAAATTATCTTAGCTTGTGACAAATAAAAAAGAGGTCACTTTATTACTTTGATTATTATGGAATTTGTTTAATAGGAAATAATTCCACATCCTTTCATGACTAAAATGTTAATAGAAATTTTTGATTTTCCACCTCATGCTTTGTGCAGTTACCCAGGCTAATTGACCCTTCTGTCTTTTTAGAATATTGACCAACGCATAATGATGGAATGTGTCAACTGTGAAATTAACCTTCTGAAGAAAGGGGCAAAGATGGATGACTACTCCAAAGCCAGTGTGGAGGTGCTAAATCATCTACTGCAGTTATTATCCATAGATTTCCACTGGTTATTGTAGGAAATGGCCCATTGTCTTGATGACTCATTGTGTATTCTGAGGATCTTCATTTGTAAAAGTGAATCCTGAAACTCTTCACAGCCAGTTATGTCTCTTTTATGCAGTAGAGAAAAACATCCGTTCTTAGGACTCCTGCTTTTTATACTTTGTACAACCCATTCATCCATTTTCTTACACCCTTATCCTACCATGGTCATCTAAAGAAACCCGGTGGGATGAGGTAAAGACGAGATGCACAAATTGACCCAGGACTCTGGAGCGGCCCAAGATCCCTCTCTCTGTTGGTTCTAACCTTGTCAAATGTTACAGAAGAATATGTGCTCTTCCATTTGGAAAAGTGACAAAGGATTAACAGCAGGGTGCTACGTTTGGCACTGCTGGCGTTGCATAAAACAACTATTGAAGTAGAAATTTCTCCTCACTGCATAAAGTGGTCAAGGCTGAATATTTCTAAATTATTTCATTGTCGAATTAAGCTGCTGATTTATTAATTTATTCAGTTTTACACATCACTACCAACGGTGCCAATGCGTGTAGAGTTACCTCCATCACGTGTCCATTTTTCCCCTTTGGAAGAACTGACCTTATTAAAAATAGTCTTACTTAGCATATTGAGCTCAATTTAATCCAGATTTAGTTGCCAAATGATGGAAGTGCTGCGCTGTCATTGCCAGAGGAGAAATCCTCAATGTGCAGGTGTTTTCCCACAGGCCCGCCTGAAGGAGATAGAGAAGCTGGATCAGTGGCTGGAGGCTGCAGTGAAGGAAGGGAGGCCCCAGGCTGCGCAGGCGTTGTGTGCCTCCCAGTGGCACCTCTGCCTGCCACTCCTGCAGCACAACCTCAGGAAATGCATCAAGATGCCGCTGATCAAGTTGGCCCTGGTTCTGGAGTACACACAAAGGTTTATAACACTCCTCCAACACACAGGCAGTTACACCTGCAGCGCCTTTTACAGCAATTGGCAGAACTTGGTAAAATGTATGAAAGGCTTTAAAATGCTGTAGAGACTTGGTGACCCCAATATGATGCACTCTGCTTGAGTTCTCTAACATACAGCCTTGGATATTTCCTTTTTTTTTACCTTGCCATTTTGATCCTTGTGTGTGGTGGAAAGATACCATTTGGTTACTGTTGAGGTTATTTTAAAGAGTTTAATAACTGGTCCAACTGTAGATAATTGAAAGCTGAGGTGAGTTTTCTTGTGGTCACTGTGGTGATTTATATAGATCAGCATAAGCCAGGTATTTTTTTAAAATGTCCTGGCATTGTAAAGCTTTCATGATGTTTGCACTACATTAAGGATCCTAGAGCCTTTGGGACTGAAACTTGACCACAGCATCACAAATCCTTCAAAATACTTCGCAGTAGGCATGAGTTTGTTGCCAAAAAACATAATCTTATTTTAATCTTACTTAAGGTAATAGTCTTGACGTTTAATATGGAGTGTGGCAAACTCCAAAAGTTTGCAATTGGGTTTTTTTCTTGCATGCCTCCCAAATAGCTGGTTATTATTGAGAACTTTTGTTTTTCATGTAGTTTACATTTGAAATATATAAAATAAATTTTTTTAAAACAAAAAATACATTAATTTACTACCAAATAGGATTTTTTTTGTATGCCTTGCTTGGCCAGTCCAGCTGTTTAGAAGGGATCATTATCATTAGTGTCATATTGGTTTTTTCTTTTATACTAGTCCATGGAACAACATTGATGTCTTTCTGAATTATTTATTACGTTATCCCTTCAACATATATTGAAGCTTTTAACTTCAGTAAAAGTTATATCCTCTCATTTGTTTGCTTTATTAATTTATTCATCTTGAAAAATTGCATCAGATTTTTTTGATGGGGATTAAATATATATTTTGGTCAGGTTTTTGTTCTGCACTCGTCAGTTCTAATTATTTTGAGTTTAAGCCAGCAATTTGTCACTTTGTGTTTATCAGTAAAATCAACATAGTTCATCAATATTTCAGTTTTGAGAAGCAAAACTACCACAGATTTTCAGTTTCCCAAGAAATGAGCCGTTGCTGAACATTTTTTTTGTACAGTATGTCGCTGGAGATGCGGTGCGATGTCCACTCAGAGCTGGCAGCAATGGAAGAGGAGGAGGGGGATTTGAAAGCCACTCTGTCCCACCTAGAGAAAGCCCTGCTGCTGGACAGTGGGGCATGCCGAGAACGCCTGTCATCTGCTCTTCATCTCCTGCAGCTCAGACGGGCCCCCTACCAAATACCTGCCTGTCCTCTGGACAAAGCAGCTAAGATTATGCAGCAGGTTTTCTCCCCATCTGTTTCATTACTTAGCTCATTACTGAAGGTGATATTTATCAAGTCTAAATTAAATGCCTAATAGCTTTAATTCTGCTGGGTGTAAGAGAAGTGGCCCAGGGGACGATAGAAAAAGCAGCTGACTACCAGTTAAACCTGATTTCCAACTCTTCCTTTCTTTCTCAGGTTAAGGACATTCCGCCCCAGCAAAGCTCAGATAGACGCCCCCTTCTGGTCTCTGTTGGTCTTCTTTTGGCTCCCTTTGACTTTCAAACGGTCCTGGATGCAGACCACCACACAAAATGTACAGATGTACTTTCTTTTATTTCACTCTTAAGTAATGTGCTTCATTGTTTTGTGCCCCTCCCCCACAACTTCTCAAGGTTTTATTTTAAATCATTATCCATTGTACCCCACATGTACATCATGTTTTATACTACAATCAAAGCTTTTACACATGTTGTGGGGATAATATCAGTTCTAAAATCAAAGCGAACAAATAATTTAAAAATAGATAAAGCAGTGCTGGGCTACATATTCTTCTAAAACTGTTTTAGCTTGTGTGGGTTTCTTTGACACTGTTATTCTCCATTATTTACAAAAAATAGTCAGAAACAGAGTGAGGCAGATGTAGAAAACTCATGGAAACAAATTCACTGACATGATTTACAGTACAGTGAGAAACACTGGGCTTTTGCTGTACCTGTAATTTTCTCTGCTAATTCTTGAACAGCCAATCTGCATAGATATAACATAATTGAACTTTTTTTTTATTACCAAGAAGTGAATGTTTGAAAGGAGAAATTAGTTTTTCCACAGAACCTATTATGTTATGACTTAGATTAGTCAGAGGTGTCTCAGCACATCGTATCTATGTGCTGAGACACCAGGGATCTTCTGCCACAGACTGTATACATCTAGCTTAAATTTTTCAATTCCCTCAGAGAAAAATATTAAATCCCGAAAACATGTTGCAATACTGCATCACTGTTTTATCTTGCCTGAAAGAAGAGAGCTTTGCTTACTGAGTGCTTATTTAAAATGCACCTGGAGGGAAGGTTACAGGACATGATGCTGTGTCAAGAAAACAGGCATAGTTGCTTGCATGCAAACTAGAAGTTGGTTTACAGTCCAATGTAGACCAATGCATCTCTTGTTTTAAAAAGGGTAAGACACATTTATAAATAGAGAGGCTTAACAGCTCGAATGTGATTTCTTTGAGTCTGTCTTTCAGCACTCAGAGTGAGTCCCCATCAACTGTAGGGAGTAAATTTAGGGAGCAGAAGGGTGTGAGCTTTGGGAGCGCCTTTGATCTCTGCCTCAACTGGTCCACAGTTCGACTTGAACACTCAGCAGCCCTAATGACCCAGGGTAGAACTCGCCTTTGACAGTGAGTCAAAAGGCTTTTTCCTCAGGCATGGGTTAAAAGCTTTGCTCCCCAGAGGCGCTTCTTGCTGCTGTGGAGGAACCTCAAGCATCTTTCTAAACGAAGACACTTAATCATTGTGCTCTTTCCTTCAAAGCCAGCACATGATGAAGCCCTCGAGAGTTAAGAGTCTTAATCATTAGCAGCTTGTAATTCAACCACAAATCTGTATTGCCCCTTCAAGAGCTCTTTTTAAATTTGAGGTCTACGAATCATGTCAGTGTGAATGTGCATTTTTTTTCTTATTTTCTTTTTATGAAACAATATTTTGGACAATACAGAATGCTTTCCATTCTTATAAGAGTTTTTCTTTTGCCACCACTGTGTAGTTTTTGTAGGAACTCTTGGACCGGACCCAGTAGCTATACTTGCTTCTAAGGCTCAGCATCATTCCGCCTGTGTGGAGAAGCTGAATGATTATCTGGAAAGACAAAGTGAAGACACAGATAATACAGTGAGGTGTGTGTTTCCACTCAATAACAATGACTAAAAAGAATATGAACTGAATTAAAATCCCTATTCTTTCAGTGTAAAAAAATAGGGTTTCTTTTTACACGGACCATCTATTCTCTCATCTTTTCACATTTTTTACCAATCCAGAAGACAAACTTTCATTATTTTCCTTAAATTTTTATATGTTACAACAACAAGAAATGGCACATTGTTGACAACTGAGCAAAAGATGACAAAAGGATAGAATATTTAATTACGAACAAAAATCAATCAGATAAAAGCAAACATCCTGTCCTGTTTACTATTACCTTTTCAAGAAAATCCAGTGCAAAAACTACTACCAGAAGTCACCTTGATTTATAAATAGAGTTCACTTTTATGCTATTTATTTATTGTATAGGCCTCACATGGTTTTTAAAGGACTCCAGCAAGCAAACAGCATCATAAACACCAAGGATCATGGGAAACTGGTCAACATAAAACTTCTGGAGAAGTTAAGAGCAGAGTTAGGTTACACAACAGTATCCCAGGCTTTAAACATCTCACAGATCTCTGTTTAAAGTTTATATGTGGCAGAAAACCGGCACCTCATGTTACCCTGAATACTAATATGGAGTAGTTTAGATCACAGCATATTTTCTTGTTTGGCCAATCTAATCTTACGCCATTTTGAAAGAGGAACCAGGAAAAATTTTTTGCAAAGCTAGTAGAGACTTGTCTCAGTAGACTTGTCTGTGGCAAAAGGTTTTACAAAGTGTTGACTCAGAGGAGCTTGCTACTATATTCAGATTTTTTTAAGCTTATATAAAACATGCATCACTTTTTTTTTCCTCTTTATAATTGTACACTACTTTGAGTTACTACCAAAAACTTAAGTAAAATGTGTCTGAGTCTATGGTTGTTTGTAGTAAAATATGAAAAAGTGGTGTGAATACTTTTTTAAGGCACCATTTGCTTATTGTTACACTGAGCTGGGAAATTGACTATAGACTGAGACGTTTACGGCTAGTTGAATTTTAATCCCTACATTATTACTGTACATGGGATACAAATGAGCATTTAATTTATTGGTGCAGTCAGCAGTGAAAGCTCTTGTTTCATTAATTCTTCCCATTTATAGTGAAGTATCAACTATTCTGTCCATTCTGTTATCACTAACTCGAAAGTCTTTAACCACTTAACTGTCACCCTCAAAATGCTGCCATGTAAGTCAGTGGATCTGTGAAGATACCAGCGTCATCATGGCAGTAAAGGGGGTTTAAACAAGCTTATTCCTAAGAGCATGCATAGACGTCCAAAAAGGTTTTTTTATGTACAGTTCAGCTTCTCAATATAAATAAACTAATCATTTATAAATCTTTTTTTATTTTCTCACTATTTCAGGATAAAGCTGTGGGTAACTCTAGCAAAGACGGCCAGGAAACTGGAAGTCTGGGACGTGTGCCGGGCTGCGTGTCGATTCTGTTTGCTTTTTGATGGCGGACCAGCGAAGAGTTCAGAGATCAACAGTGAGTTGATGAAACTCCTTGCAATTAAGTCTAAATCCACTTATTATGGCCATAAACACATTTATTTAGAACTTTAAACTGTTTTTTAGAATAAATATGGCTGCGTTCGCACTGCAGCCTGAAGTGGCCCAATTCCGATTTTTTTGACGTAATGCATATCCGATCTTTTCATGGCAGTGTGAACAGCACAGATTCTTTTTAGAATGTGACCCTTATCCGATACGTATCCGATTCAAATGCGAACATAACGTTCAGGTTGCATTCATCCGAACTGAACGTCACTGATTCTCAACAAATCTCACTATTCTGCGTTCTGATATGTGCAAGTGGGAAGAAAAACAACAACCATGTCGGAGTATATGAGGATTAAGTTGTTAATATGTTGCACCGGCCGGATAAAAACTTCAAATGTGTAAGCTAAGCTCCTCCGTTAGCCTCTATGTTTACTTCTGCAAACTCTGAGCTCTTCTTTCTCTTTTATAGCAATTGTCAGATCACTGAGAACGCTGATGCTATAGCGCCCTCTAGTGCGCATGCGGGACACTTTCAGGTCCTTTGCCCGTTCAGACTGCAGAACACATACAAGGTCGCATTTAATGGCAGTGTGAACGGCCTGGCAAAAATCGGAATTGCCAAAAAATCGGAATTGGGTCACTTTAGACTGCAGTGTGAACGCAGCCTATGATTCCACATGCAACTGTTATGATTTTTAAGTTTGAATTTGTTATTGTACACAGAGTCAAAATTACATGTTTATGAAAAATATTATGTAGAGCTTCAAGCACTTCAAGCACGTGCTTTTTTAGACATCAACAAGCTTCCAGCATCATGCCTGCTGGACATTTGACCACTTTGCTTGGCAGAATTTGGAGAATAAATTTAAGCTCATTGGTTGCGAGGTTCTGACCCAGCTTTTGAGCGTAATCCACAGTTTTCAACAGGGTTCAGTTTGGGTCGTTCCAAAACTCAGGGTTAACCTGCTTGAACCATTTCAAATCCAAAGTTGGCTCATGTGTTAGATCATTATGCAGTTGGATCCGTTTGCTTCTGAACTTTAGCCATCTGACCAAACCGTTCTCCCGCAGATAAAGCTGAACTGTTTACACTTAGTGTGTCTATATATTTGAGTTATTTTGTATAATTTTTGCATAATTTTTACACTGTGTGGTGTTGACAAAATCCACAATATATTCACACCTATGAATTAAATTCCTTTTTCAAAAGTCTCCACTGTTTTATTTTCATAATCATACAACCTAATTTATTCAGATGCATTTTAAGTCCTTAATTAAGATAACAAATTCTTTTGTAGAACTGAAAGATTAAGTATATAAAGACGTTTGCTGTAGAATGATTTCCCTTTCTGTCCAGTTTATAGCTCAACTTGCTGTAAAAAGTGTAGTAACTGATTTGATTAATGGACAGTTTCACTAACTGGACAGAAATTGGTAGTATATTTTTGTTCTAACTGATGAAAATGTTTTGTCTCTGATTCACATCCAGAATGTTTTTTAACTCTGCAGAATCTAAAACCTCCATAAGGGGAAGCACTTCACAGTCTTCCAGTGGAACCCTGAAGAATGTGGAATTATTGCATCTTTTAGCAGAAATTTGCTTCATCAATGCTGAGGTGTGTTTTCAAATATATGGTTTTGAGTCACACAAGAATGATAGTTCTGTTTGGTTCTTTTCTAGAGGAGTGATATATTGTCTTTATTAGCATAAATAGTCATCTTCCTATATGCTGCTTCTGATCTGAATAGCATAATTATTTTATTATGGAGTTTCTTCGGATAATTGGATTTGTTCCGTAGCGGCATTTCTAATTAGATAATCAGGCACATTATTACTGTGTTCTGAGATTCAACTAACTGAGTGGCTTTTCATATGCCTTAATTGTTTAGGTGCATATTTTAAAATAATTGCTCCATTATATATAATTTCTATTTTCTATGATAACTATTTTGATATAACACAATCCTGAATATTTTTTGGTCAAGTTTAGTAGATGTTCATCAAATTTCTACTTTATTTTTTAAAAGTTTATTTTAATATTTTGATCTATTTTGAGTGATTTGTGTTTCCAAACACACAATTTAGACTTTGTTTGTTTATAAGAATATTATGTTTGCTTCTTTTGCTCTAGCTCGTCAGCAAATGCTCCACAGGGACGTATTCATGCATTATGGGATTATTTTTTAACAAGCCCGTGGGGCTGCACAGAGATTGGTCAGAGTCAGAAGTTGTTGGGCTCGTCGAACGAGCTTGTCTTTCTGCGTAATCCTGCACCACATCAAGCCTGCAGCCTTAAGTCTTCATTAAGCCTATAGAGATGCTAACTTGACAGCACTTTGAAGAAAATGAAGACACCCAGGCACAGCCACAACATGACCTTGCCAAAACTGACACACGTGTACACACACACACACACACACACACACACACACACACACACACACACACACACACACACACACACACACACACACAGTAGTGTCTTTTCTTGCTTCTTTCATGTTTCTTTTGCTTTGTTCTATGACACACGACCATTTTTTTTCTGGGGAATTTGCTTATAATTCATTAATTTTATTCTGATGATGAGTATCACTCTTACCTAAATTGTCTGCCATTGGTCCTTTCTTTTGTTTTTCCTTTGATCTATGCAGCAAGCTTTAATGTCTCTAGAGACGTTGTCATAGCCACAGTGGGAATTCATGTCTTTTTTTATTGTGAAGACATCGTAACAGTATGTCACCTCACCTCTCATGTCATGTTTTGAGTCTGGAGAAACAAATTTGTTCCGTCTTACTCAGGCCACCATCCAACAGCTGTTGGAAGAAGGATTGCGTCTTAACAGTCCAGCTGTGCTGCCACAGGGAGAGAAGGTGCATGTTTCTGAGGACGATCAAAGATGGATTCTTTACAGGTAAAATTAAAAATATATATATATTGTCTACCAGTTTAAAACTGTATTGGGAAACAATGATATGGGGCAATTTCATGAGGCTAAATGCAAGTTTTCAAGATCTTCTGACTCTCAAACCACACTTAGATTTTCTCTGAAAATAGCTCTACTTCTGAAAACAACTCTCTGCTCTAATGCAGTTTGTCCTTATTTAAATATAAATACATGCATTTAGATAAAAACTTGCCAATTTTTATGCGTATGTAATTGCAACCGGAGAAAATTGCTGGGAATTCTAAAAAACAGGGATAGTTGTGTGTGTTACTTCTGCCAGGGACTAAACATATTTAGGGACACGAGACAAACGAAAGTGAGGGTTCAAAAGGGTTTTATTTGTAATTTTTCTTCCTCCTGGGTCTTTTCGTCTCCTGTGGAGAAGACAAGAGTAAAAAAAAACACAACCCTCAAATCCCGTGTCCTAAAAATAAAAACAAAAAAACAACAGTGGTAACGAAAAGGTGGACCTGGTGAGCCGGTCAAAAGAAACAAAACGGTACCGCAGAGGGCCAACCCCATACAGGGCCGTCGAAGCCTCTGCGGACACCGGACTAAGAAAAAGAAAAGAAACTACTTCAAAGAAAGAATCGAAAACAGGACAACCGGTCACACCAGGCCAAAA
>CAEGAF010037461.1:0-10510 GCA_903067075.1 Micropoecilia bifurca | reverse complement strand
GAACAAATCATGTCCCGTTCAATACCGGACGGGTGGCAACATAACTGTGGCGTCTATTCTATGCGCCTTATAATGCGGTGCGCCTTATATATGGAAAAAGTTTTAAACTAGGCCATTCACTGAAGGTGCGCCATATAATCCGGTGCGCCTTATAGTGCGGAAAATACATCGATATCCGTGCCGAATGCACGGATGAGGACGACCGGCGAGAGGACGAGGAAGACGCACCTCATCTTTCAAAATAAATACATGAACACCATGTCAGACATGTGGAGAACTGAAGTAGAGACAAGCCAGCATTTACCTTCTGGAAGCTGAACGCCTGCCGCGCTGCAGAGACGCGTGTCGTTACATAGATGTGTGTTTTAGTGGGACGGGCTGAATTCATGTTTTATGTGCTACATGTTTTCCTACTCAGCATGAAACGTTGCTTCAGTTGTTTTTGAGATGGTGTTAAATAAAAGCTTCCACTTCACTCTTTGGTGAGGAACATGTTGCAACCTTTTGCCTTTAAAGGTAAAACACAGAGAAACGCTTCATGTGGGTCCAGAGCAGAGCCGCCCATGTGGCGCCGGACCGTTTTAAACGCATTTCACCTCATCTAACGAGTTGGAAAATGTGAATTTTCAAAGATATTTAGTGGATAATTATCAATTTCTCAAAAATGTTTTGAAAAGCGGATCTGATCAAAAAGGATCAGACAGAAAAAAAGACAAATTATGTTTTTATTTCTGCAAAAACGTCAAAACATTTGAGCTGTTTTTGGTTAAACTCTCCAATGGAGTACAAATAAGAAAAAAATCTGTTTAGCTTCAACATTACACATATTTAAACCAACTATATGTTTGTTTAAAAAGAGCAATGCAATTATTTCTGTTGCTGCTAAGCAACATATTAATCCATTTGTAGTTTTTAGCCTTTCGATGCTAACTGGAGCAAATCTGGTCATTTTTTTGACAGATCAGTCAAGTTTATTTCTGAGTCACATTTCAGCAACATGGCATTTCAAAATAAAAAGGTTATAAGACTCTTACACACTAAGAGAAGATATTTCAATATCTTTATCTCTCACCACTAATCTATTGTAAAGTCATCACTGAAAATAACTGAGATCAAAGTGGGTTTGTAGATTTAAATTCAAATTTAAGGTTTGATTATGTCTGATTGTTTGTTCTCAACTTTTCCACTTTTTAATCTCACATTTGCATGAGGACATACTAAATAGATGCAGTTTGCATTTTCTATGCTGGTTTTAGTCGATGACTTAGCAGAATCTGAGTTTCAGCCGGATTAACAAAGCAGCACATTATCTGTGTCCTTTTTCCAGACTTGGCTGAGCTGAAGGATGGATAATCTGTCCAACGGGTCGGGTTTGTTCTTAGCTGACATTCTTAAATGTCAGAACAAAAACAGGCTAAAATGTGAGTTTGAATAACATGGTTAATGATGGCTAAATGTCAGTTAGCTACTTTCTTTCAGGTGCTTGTAATGTGCCGGCTTAGCTTTCAGCTTTCAAGTCAGATTCTCCAGACCTGTTTTTACACCGACTTGTTTCCATCTAGCCGAGGATTAGATCTCGGCACAATGCGGCTCACTAACCTCACTAACCGATACATACGTTCTGTTTCTTACAGGATTTTATTTTTTTTTGTCTATAGAAACTCCAGAGGGCCACTTTAGAGAAACTTCAGGTTAACAGTTGTGCTTAAATGTTGTTTTCGCAATCAAATCAGAGCGTTTTTTTCTGGAAACTACTAAACTACAAGGATCATGTTTGCATAATTGTGTTTATTGGAAAGTTTCTGCAAAAATGTTTAAATCTTGTGATGCCAACTCCCACCTGCAGGTGGCAGTGTTTCTTATTTCTACTGCTGCCTCAGCCAAAGTTATAAGCTTTGACCGATCTGGTGAGAGGACCTGTTCCAATAAATCAGTAAAATAAAATCAATAGTTTCCATTTTCATGATTTATTGTTTTTCTCTTTCTACCAAAAACTGGATGATAAAAGTCTTCAGTCTGGTTCTTTGAAGGACAGTTGTGTTTATGGAGACTTTATGGTTCATTTTGTTGTTTTGTTTAAATATCTTCCAGCTCCAGTGTTAAATCTTCATTAAAATGTAAAGTTTTCTGATCTTTGAGAATGTTTCCTTGCATTATTTTTCCTTATATTACTTGAAAATTGTCTGGGGATGCAGAGCAGAACCAGAACCAGAAGATATGAAGAACTAATCAAAAATTAATATACATTTATTCAATAAAACCTGTTGACCTCATTGGTAAAAGCCTTCATAATTAACATGAAACAAAATAAAGTATTTCTAGGTTAGGAAAGTAAAACAGAACATTTTGAAAGTTTCCTGACCACCTTTATTTCACACAAGTTTGAAAAACTTAAATGTTCTTTGTGGCCTTGTTGTTACAAATCATTCAGGCAGGAATGGGGGAAAATATCTTCTTTATTCCTTGTGGTTATTATCAATTTAACTTTTTTAGTTGAGTTACCATCGCAAACTCAAGTAAATGGCTTTTTTTCTTATAATGTAATAATTTAGTTTTAAATATGCTGAAACAATTCCTTCATATTGTTGAAAACGTTCTAGTTCAACTGTCAGATTATTTCACAAATTATTCTCCATGTTATCAGTGAAATGATCTGCCAGTGGAACTGGGTTGCTAGGTGACGGGCTGGGCTTGGCTGGCGTTGCTAGGCGACGGGCTGGGCTTGGCTGGCGTTGCTAGGCGACGGGCTGGGCTTGGGTGGTGTTGCTAGGCGACGGGCTGGGCTTGGGTGGCGTTGCTAGGCGACGGGCTGGGCTTGGCTGGCGTTGCTAGGCGACGGGCTGGGCTTGGGTGGTGTTGCTAGGTAACGGCACCAGTAGAACTAGAACTTTTTCATTAATATTAAGGAATTACTGACGTAAAACAAGCTCTATGATAGTTTACCTTTAAGCCAGTTTTCTCTTATTTTAACTATGAATTTGCAGTAAGATCTTGATAAAAAATACAAACTTTTGTGTTTTTGCAGCAAATACCTTCCTGTCATGCACCCTAATATCTGACAGTTTCAGATATTACCAGTTGAACATTAGTCTTTTAATCTTATTTCTTTTCATAAAACTTTGAAACTGTGCATCAAGAGTTGCATAAAATGATTTTATTTGCATTTCACTTTTGACAAAACTCTCTGCAGCTTTACGTACAATGCGGTTTGCTTTGCCTGCTCTCTGTAAAGCTTCGTTGGTTTATTTTTCATTTTGCAAGCAGATGCAACTACAGCAAAGTATTCAGAACAGACTCAACATAACAGAGAAGGTTGAAAACATTCAGAACCAAGAACTGCTGGCATATCTGGAGTTGCCTCTTGTTTCTAATCAAAGCGACGACGTGCGGATTGGTAGGAGCGTTTGTCCAACTGCTGCTGGTCCAGATCTTCCTGGTCCAGTTGATCCTGGTCCAGTTGATCCTGGTCCAGTTGATCCTGGTCCAGTTGCGATTGGTCTGCTTGCGGTTCTGCAGCTTTTGCCTTGTTGGCTAAACACAGAGATTAGCACAACACTTAAGTCTGTTCAGAAAAATAAAAGATTATCCTACAGAAGATGTGATTGCAGTTAGTAGTAACTAAATGGTCATGTTTTCAAACTGCACTGTTAAAACAAAATTTTATCAAATATATTGGTTTAATGTCTGTTCCAAATATCTTAGTAGACTTGAAATAAGACAAAACAAACTTACAAATAAGTTCTCAGCTTGGTCAATAATCGCTTATTATTAATGAAAAAGTTCTAGTTCTAGATTATTTCACTTATAACACATGAACTCTGATCTGAACCTTCAGAGTCACATAAAGACGGTTACAAAGGCTGCGTTCACACTGCAGCCTGAAGTGACTCAATTCCGATTTTTTGGCAATTCCGATTTTTTTGCCGTTCGTTCACACTGCCAGTAAATGGACCTGAAAGTGTCCCGCATGCGCAGTAGAGGGCGCTATAGCGTCAGCGTTCTCAGCGTTCTGCCAACCGCCATAGAAGAAGAAGAGCTCAGTGTTTGAGGAAGTAAACATGGAGGCTAACGGTGGAGCTTAGCNGTATCAGGACACAGAATAGTGAGATTTGTTGAGAATCAGTGACGTTCAGTTCGGATGAATGAGACCTGGACGTTATGAATCACTGAGCGGCTTTGCACCAAAACCCTTTGAAGAGCTGCTGTTGCCATAGCGACCTTCCCGACCTCTCGGGTCTTCTGGTTCTGGTTCTGGTTCTGCTCCTGGTTTGAAGAACCAGAACCAAACATGGAGAAGCAGCTTTCAGCTTCTATGCGCCACAAATCAGGAAAACAAACTTCCAGAAAACTGCAAAACAGCCGAAACATTGAGTTCATTTAGATCTAGACTAAAAAACCCAGAGTTGATTTTGATGGACAAAAATTGAACAATTGATCAAGATATCTGATGTGCATTGATGATTTTGATGATTGTCAACTGGTTGTTGATGTAAAGCTCTTTGGCTGCCTTGTTGCTGAAATATGCGACACAAATAAACTTTATTAATTGATTGATTTATGAAAAAGCAGATATGCTGCCCAATCACTTTTTTTACTTAAATTTACTAGAGTCGACAAAAGGCTATAAACTCTAAATGGGTTATTTTTTTTTAGCAGAAATGGAAATAATTTCATTCCTGTTCTTAAAACGCATCTGTGTGTAAGTTGTAGTGAAACTGATTATTTAAATCATGATCAGGCCACATAAATCCTGAAACCTTTGAGTTTATGAACATGATTTACCTTTCCAGCTCTCCTTGGCGCATTTAACCGTAGCTTTTATTTTCCCCCAAATCTTCTTGAAGGAACATTCCCCCGGTTCGGCCATCAGGACGACCAGAGACAAAACGAGGAAGAGCGTAACGAACTTCATCCTGCAAAACTAAAACATGGTTCAACCCAAACTAATAACATATGAAACTAGTAAACATAGTTAAATATGTTACCTCTCAGCAGGCGGAGACGATGCCAGGGGTTCTGGGTAACGAGGGAAGTGAGCCGTGTGCCTTCGTCTCTTTTTGCCCCATTTTATACTCATCTGTCCTGTGGGCTGGACTCAAGTTCCTCAATCTTGTTGCTGGATCTTTACCTTTTGCAATCATCGTTCCGTGATTCAGGCTTTGCTTCGTCAGATGAAGGTTTCCAACTTCCACCTTCAGAACTGGACCATTGCGCAATCTGCTTGTATGAATTATCAGTTTGTTCTATAAAATACTGTTGATGTGGTGAAGCTGCAGAATGTAACATTTATTCAGATAAATGTTTATACCATCCATCCATTTTCTAGCATCCTTGTTCCTTAGTGGGGAGCCAGAGGCGGGTCACCTGGACGGGTCGCCAGCACCTGAGGGACGTTTCCCCCCCACCTTCTTCAAATCAGACAAAATTGGTGTCAAACCTTAGTGCTACGTTTGTGCAGCAAACATTTTCGTTATAAATGTAAATAAGATATAAAGAAAGTTGGATTTCATAATGCTGGGTGGCTGGTTGACCTTTTGACCTTTACACTTTCATTAATATCTTCAAAGCCAAAGCAGCACAAACGTAGCCGAGTTGATTGACACCCATTTTGTCTGATTTGAAGACGGTGGGGGGGGGCAACTTCACTCAGGTGTCGCATAGCAACACAGAGACACACAACCATGCACACACACACACACACACACACACACACACACACACACACACACACACACACACACACCTATAGGGACAATTTGGAGAGGCCAATTAACCTGACAGTCATGTTTTTGGACTGTGGGAGGAAACTGGAGTACCTGGAGAAAACCCACAGATGCACAGGGAGAACATGGAGACTCCATGCAGAAAGACCAGGAATCGAACCCAGAACCTTCTTGCTGCAAGGCAACAGCTCTACCAACTGCACCACTCATGTTTATACCAAATAAAATATTTATTTGCCTTTTTGATGTTTGAGGCATTAATTTTGTAAATATGGTTGTGATTCAACATTGAAATCTATAAAATCTGTGTTTGCACATTAATTAGATGTAAATCCCAAACAGGAAGAGGTCAGTTATGCATCATAACTGATGTGTTTGTAAATATATATAAATATGAACGACAATACAGCCGTATTATCTGGATTAAAGGTTTAATCAGAGAAAGTTTGCAGCATCAGCTGGTCAGCAGAAAACTTAACAGGTTTGTGACATTTTTGTCTAATCGCTCTTTATTTTTCTTTATTTTTCTTTATAAAAGTGAAAGCGGAAAAGCTAAATGCTCCGTCTTGCGACCCAAATGTCGAATTCTGACATTTGGCGAATCTTCAGGCGTAGCGATGGCGTTCGGGTTCTTCTGCCTCGTTCTCATATTTCTGTCTATATCTAGACAAAGAAGAAACTAAACATTAGATCCTAAAATTAAATTTATTGCAACAATCAGTGTTTAAATGTAAAAAATCTAAAATATAATCCTTTGACATTAAGTTTGAAACAGATATATTTCATTATAAATTTTATGTGCACAGAAATGTACAACTTTCTATTGGTGAATTCACAGTAAAAAAAATGAAATTTCCATCAAAATCTCAGAAATGTTTAGATTTATCTCAGAATTTAAAAAAAAAAATTGGAAATTTCTGAGCTCCAAAAAACTAAAACGTGCAAGAAAAAAACTCAGAAATTTTCCAGAAACATTTCTGAGTTTCAAAAGTCAAAAACTTTAGAATTTTAAAACTCAGAAACTTCAATTTTTTCCCCAGACAATTTTGGAGATAAAGCTCCAACATTCTGAGTTTTTCTGGTAAATTCTCAACATTTTGAACTCAGAAATATTTACGTTTATCTAGAAAATGTGACAATTTCGAGATTGATCTCGAAATTTCTGTTTTCTAGCAAATTTTAAACTTTTTTAAATCAGAAATGTCCAAGTATTTAATAGAATTTTTTTTTAAAAAATACATAATTTGAATGGTTTCCTGGAAATTTACGCCTGCGGTTTCATTCTCGCTACAGTGGCCCTAATACGCCGCCATGGAAGGCAGATTAATTTTTTGTGAATTAACTTTTTTTCAGAAATGGGGTTCTGCTTTTTGAGAATTACATGAACTTTGAACTTAAATGAATCAGAATGAACTTGAATTTGAACCAGTTCTTGTTGACGGTGATGAGAAAAGCTCACCTTTCTACTTTCTCCAGTCTCCGCTGCTGTCTGTAGTCTAAAAGGAGAAAAGGGAAGAAAGTTACCCAGAGTTGGAAAGATAAAAAGAGATCCGGTCTCAATCCTGTTAACTTTTTCTAAGTATTTGACATTTTGTGTCTAACCTCTGAATCCTTTTCTGGCTCCTGAAAACATGGACTTGCCCGCTCTCCAAATAGAGCGCAGAAATCCCTCTCCAGGTTCGGCCATCAGGACGACCAGAGAAACCACGAGAAAGATCACAACACACTTCATCCTGCAAAGCGAAGCACAGATTTAATCATTTGAACCTAATAAAAACCCGTAAACGATATAATTACCTCTCAGCAGGTTGAGACGGCGTCAGAGTTTGTCTTAAAACCGAAGCAGAGCTGAATCTGCCTGAATGTTTTGGCCTTAAATGCTCGTCTGCTGCGATGGGTTGGACTGTTTCTCAATGTTAATGTTGCATCTATTGCAACCGTTGTTTGGTGTTTCAATCGTTCACCAGACATTGAGAAAGTGTTCGTACCAGATCCAGCTTCCATGTCTGACGAGGAAGACGCTTCTTATCACCATGGATCAGAAGCAACATACATGAGAACGATCACATCACATGGCTGCAGACGTGTCGCATTTAAACCACTAACCTGAACTGATGATGGAGAAAAGTGGGATAAAAATGATACATGGCTAAAAAGGATTTTATGCATTTTTTCAGCTGTTTCTGGAGTAAATATTTTATTGCAGATGTAGGTGAAACAAAACATCTCCTTAAAATGCAAAAGGAAAATCTATTTGGTGCAAATATCTTGGCTATCTTGAAATAAGACAAAACTAACTTTCAGTAACTTTTCAGCAATATTAATTCTCTAATATTAATGAAATAGTACCTTTTTATTAGCAGATTATTTCACTTATAACCAGATATTTTTCCCTTTTTATGATCCGCCAATGAATCTAGTCATTTTTCATAATATTAAATAATCAGGGTTTTCCCCAGTGTATTATAAGCCTGGCGGCCCGCCATGCTTTACTAGCCCCACCGCCAGGCTAAGTAAGCGTTGCTTGGTTATATTTCTAGGGGGGAAAAAATGTTTTTTTTGTTGTTGCAGCATTGAATTAAATCTCCCGTTTGTTGCTCATCTCTGTGCAGTGCAGCAGATTACAGGGCCGGTCCAAGGCTGGATGAGGCCTGAAGCTGCTAAAAATATCATCACCTCTAACAGCTTCTGTGTTAGATTTAGTGAAATATGGGATAAGGGAGTAGTTTAATTGGCCAGTCTAAAAAACAATAAGTTATAATCGCAGTTTACTAATTTGTGTTTGTAAATTCAAAGATTAAACTCCCAGCATCAGATTGTTGCTATGGTAACAAAACAATTTAACTCTGCATATTGTTCTTTTACGTTTTACAAAGTAAACTTGCCAACTCCTTAAAATCTTGGATCTAAATGTTAAACAACTTAAAATCTTTTAATTTATGAATGCCTAAACAGTTGAATAAAATTTAACAGCATTGATAATCTCAACAAGTGTTACATTTATGTATCTGAGGTCTGTTTAAAATATTAGTGTTTATGGGGCCTGAAGCCTTGATGGAGCCGCTGACTTAATTTGGATTCAACACCAGTTCAAATTTGTTGTTTTTAGAATAGTTGTGGGTTTAAATATCATTTCACTGGAAATCTTTTCCCGTAACATATAATTACACAGTAATACTTTTACATTTCCTGTAAACTTAACATCTTTTAATACAAAAACACGGTGGACCGCCAGTGCACCGACTCGACCACCGGGCTTAGCAGGTTTTCAGGGGGAAACCCTGCATAATTATTGACTTAAAACAAACTCCTGTATCTCAATCAAAAGTTACTTATGAGTTATTTTTGTCTTATTTCAAGTCAACTAAGATATTTGCACTAAGAAACTAGACTTACTTGATAAAATTGATAAAATACTTGATAAAATTTAGTTTTTACATTGCATAACACTTTAGCTTTTATTAATATAATTATTATAATTTATTTACTTTGTTGTACAGTTTATTGAACTCTTAAGCTGCTGATGATTTTTTAAATTCATACAAATAAACATTGAGTTGACTTCCGATCTGGATTTTATGATCTATACTTTCAGGTAGATTTTCATGCTTTTATAATATCCGGCTTACTGTCAAACAATGCTCTGCATTTTTCCTTTAAAATATTTGTACAGTACATTTAGCACTTTTAAATGTCAAATAGTATTTACACTGGAGTCATTCTACAAAACAAACATTCTCACTTATAAATTACATTTTTATATGAAGTCTTAACATCAGTTTCCTGATCAAATGTAGGATCCATTTTCTTTGAAAGTCTAATAATATGCATCAAATAAATTAAATATATCAAAATAAATTTGCAAGTTTATTCATGAACCTTTGCAGCATCATATTATCATTGCTTTTATACGAACAAACGTTGGCTATGGTGTAGCGTTTTCTTCTGTATGATTGCAGTTAAAAAGCTGTCTTTTTATTTCATCCTTTTCCTCTTTGTGCAAGCAGAAAGCTTTTCCTTAACGTTTATTTATGATCAGATCAGATGAAGTGAATCAGCGCTGATATAGCTCTGGCGGCGGCGTGGCTGGTGGTTGCTGGTCCTGCATGTCCTGTTTAGCGCTGCTAACAGGAGAAAACACAAAATTAACAGCTTCATAATGGTTCAACCATCACAACCTGATGCATAGAAATTAAAATCATAGGTTGGGGTAACATTTTTAACATGAAAACAATTCATCCCAAACATGTTGAAATAAACAATTTAACATTTTATAAATTATGTTGGTGCTTCATTTTCTGCTCCTGCTTGGAACAGAAATGTACCGTCGCCTAGCAACCTGTCAGCCAATAGAATGAGAGTGTTATTCTGGGTGTGTTTGTTTCCTTCTAGCAGGCCTCTGCCTGTGTGGATACTATCAGAAAATGACTCACAAGCAACCAGAGAGGTTTGATCTGAGCAGTGACACATTTTCAGCACAGGCAGAAAAATCTGAGAAAACAGCGAGTACACAGTAAAAATTCCAGTGTTGAATTAACACACAAAAGTGCCTGTATGTGTCCAAGTCAGCTGGTGTTAAATTCAACACTACATGTGTCACATTAACATTTACAATGGTGTTGGTGTTAAAATATTTCAAAAGTAATACCAGTGTAGTGTTGATCACAAAACATAATGTGCTGTTAAAAAAGTAAATAATTGACCCATAAGGTGTCAATATCAATCAAATCCAGTGGAAAATATTCAAAACAAGACACAGAAATGGAAAGTTTAACTTTTCTTAAACC